>OMNZ01090761.1:0-10803 GCA_900303255.1 Lesueurigobius sanzi | reverse complement strand
TAGCTAGTAATAAAAAAATGTCCTTGGTAACTTTGAACCACAGTGGTCTGAGATAACCAGTATACTTTTTATACTACTTACAGTCAAAATAATCTAGAAATTATGTTTCTTAGAACTCAAATTCAAGATGTATAATGTCAGACACACAGGCCATAACAGACGTTCCAAACTGGTAATGTTCACAAGAACTTAAGTTGATAAAAAAAAACATAAATCAACAAATAGTGGTGAATATGTATTATTACAGTTTTTTATGAGTTTAAATGGAACGGTCATTTTTGACCGGGAACACTAAATTGATGAACATGAAATGAACACAACACAAGGGTTAATTTGATATGACATAAAATGACAGAAAACTAGCAATACATTGTCCTCATATTTATATCAGTAACTTGATATCACTCAAGACACACGTTTTGCAGTTCACGTCTACATTCTCATTCTCACGCAGGTCGTCGATGTTTAAAAGCTAAAATCCAGGAAAAAACCCAAGCAAAGTAAAGCGTAAACCGCAGCTAAAGGCCGGCAGTAACTCTCTCTGAACTGTTGCTCTGAGATGCATTTTCTCAGCCTGCAGCCCACTTACGCCTGTCGTCTCAGCTCCATCTTCCTCATGACACTGCTGTTCCAATTACGCTGTCTCGGGAGAAACTCTATAGCCACGCATTGGGGAGGGGCACCGGAGACTTTCGCCTCAGCGTTATCTCTGCGCCGATGTTTACGGGAGCGAGTCCGCCTGAGCCGTGTGATGAACTGAGGCGGAGACGTCAGCAGCCTCCACCTCTCACCTCCGCCCCGTGATGGAGATGCCCAGATAATGAGGAGGATGCAGCCTGTTTGCGCACTCAGCGGGTAGAAAAGGGGCCGCGGCTGAAGGACGGTGCGAAGATACCTAAAGCGGGCTTGATGTCGCAATTTGAACATCATTTAGGGTCCATTCAGGCTTCGATTTACTTTGATCTTTTGGTTATTCTTTGTCTTTATTGGATCGTTTAAGGCAAGGATTTTTGAGATTTATGTCTTTTTGTCTCTTAACATCTTAGTGTAGCAGGGCTCTGATCCAAAAAATAGGCAGAATGGGTTGAAAGAGCTCAGGTGATTTGGTGTGCCAGTATCCAAAGTGCAAAAAATAATATGTGGAGATACAGTGAGGGAAAAAATACAGTTGTGTATATATGTGTTATAACATACAGTATTTGGTATCCACATGGCGTGCCTAATGCGACCAACAAGATTCTGTAATTCCCAATTTCTGAAATAGCTTGGTTGCTATGGTTTCCAGTTCCATTTTTCAGTTAGAACAGCCGACGGTGGGACGACTTCCTGGTTCAGCTGCTTAGTTTTACATGAAAGCGCTGCTAATAATGTGAACGGCAGTAAAGAAAAGTAATATACAGCACAAAAACTGAGCTCACATTAGAGCTTTGATTGTGAGGCAAGTTTTTGTGAGGTATATTCCTTTACTTTTTCTACCGTTCACATTATTAGCAGCGCTTTAATGCAAAGCTAAGCAGCTGAAACAGGAATTCGTCCCACCGTCGGCTGCTAACTGAAAAATGCAACTGGAAACCAGGCTATTTCAAAAATTGGGAATTCATGTATGATAATATCCTTTGTGAGAAAAGCCAGCGGAGAAAAACACAGAATCTATGTGACCCGCCGCTGAGATCAGGGGTATGAGTCGGCAGCAGAAGAACCGCACAAAAGAGCAAAGAAGAGGGTTTTTTTTTTTTAATTAGTGCATTTTGTTTGTTCAGGGCCTTTTTTGTAATAAAAGCCATTTCCATTTTAACGAAGTACCCTATAATTCTGATCAGTCCACTAAAAGCTCATGTAGATAACCATTGTTCTGCCCTGTCACACCACTGACAGTCATTTGACAAGGGGAATGGCTCATCTGAATGAGATGTAAATGAGCCCTATAGTGTCTCTCCAGCTGCAGATAGAGGTGAGAACTGAACAATCTTTAGAGGCCGTTTTCTCCCCTTTGAGCTTTGTTGAGTGCCTACCTTCAAGTGGCCACAACTCCTCCAAATATTATCAGATTTACATGTGTTACACACCGTTGAAAAGCTTAGAGACTACACTTTCAGAATCCGCGAATAAGTCAAAATGTCCCAGAACCGACTTGTGCCCCCGATTTCCGTGATCAGTCACATATACACGCACACAAGCAGAAATTATAAAACTTTAAAGCCGCTTTTATCCAAATTACATTTTTATTTTACTCATGTAACGCAATCTAGAGGCACTAGAGAGTCCAAACTTCCCAGTCTTGTACAAAACAATATACACTTTGAGTGTTCTGAAAAGCGCTATATAAAAACAGTGCATTATTATTATTATTAACTACAGGTATATGGGAAATTGTGATTTCAATGACCATTTTCTCAAAAAGCATCTTTCTCACATTGTGGCGGCAACATCTGCAGTTTAGTAGCTCCTACAGACTCCAAACCTCTCAGGCTTGTGCTTTACAATATTCTGAAGGTTTGCTCATATGGATTTTTCAATATTTAATACCTGTTCCATTTGCACTGCTATATTTGCTCTATATGTGGTATGGCCACACTCACATTTGCTGCTAATGTACATCTGTAAATCCACCATTCATGCTGCTGTCTCTTATCTTATTCTACTTTTATGCATGCCTTATAGTCCTATAATTTATTTTATACCCTTTTTCCATAGTTTATTATTTACCATGATTACAAGTTTATGGTTCATGTTACACGAGAACACCAAAGAAAATTCCTAGTCTGTGAAACCTTCATTGACAATGGCAATAAATTCTATTCTGATTCTTGCCTGGATTATTGAGTTTTGAACCCAAAGATGTATTCCCTAATAACTAGTCTATTCTAACTAGTCAATTCTTTGATATTGAAAACCATTATTTATGTTTTGTTGCTGAAAACATACGCAATGGACAAAACAAATTCCATTCCACTACTTGGGAAAAAAAAAATAAAAAAAATCAGGTACAGGGTCTTTAACATTGCTTTTTGATAGAATAACATATGATAAGACTTTTTTTTTATTTTTTTTTAGAGAAATTGACTTTACTTGGAACACACAGAGGGTGCAGGTAGTTAGGAAATGTGCCAAGAGAGTTGTGAACGAGATAAGGGGAAAGGAGGAGTGGAGCTGCAGTAATAGAATGGGCTCTTCATGGCGCCTCGGCACATCTCCTGTCTAATTTATCTCCACTGAAAACAAGCAGGTCACAGCGCTGAACTGAACAACACACAGGGAGCTGAGCGTTAAGAAAGTAGCTGACATGAAAGAGTCTTGTTCGGGTCACGGAGAATTGCCTCTTGATCAAAGGAACATCTTGGAGGCGAGACACTGCTGGTGAAAAATAAGTAAATGTAGAGATATCAATTTAAAGCTTTTGCTGTGTATTCCTGACATAAATATACGGACAAAATGTGTTGTCGGTCATTCTCTGTTTTCATATAAAAATAAGCCATTTTATGCATAAAAATGACCAAAAGTGCCTATGTTTTCTACTGGATAAAAAGACTAGGCAGAAGCTTAACTTTGTTCGAGGCTACAATTTTAGCTGTAGATGTACACTAATTTTATATAATCAAGACATATGACTTATAGATAATTGATGATATTATTTTGTCCTATTCCAAAAACATTATCAACAATACAAGCGGCAATATTAACGTTATAACACGGCAATTCTGCTAATCCCAAGAAAAGGGCCACAAACTCCTCCTTGATGAAGAGCTTTTAGACTTTGTTTCATACTGAAAAATGTGTTGTCTGTAGATGCTATAATGTGGAAATGTTGCATGACTGTAATGAAAATCTAATTGTTGAAAATCAAGCTCTAAAGTTTTATAACATATGCTGTACGTGGATCTATATCTCATCTGTCTTTTGCCGCTGGCTTCTCTCAAAGGAAATGACCACATTTTCTGAATGTGTTCATCTTCTATATTAGACAAATAGGTAAACAATGCATTATTCATTTACCTTATTACCTCCGTTTAAGGTAAATGAATAACACATTGCTTACCTATTTGTCTGATATAGAAGAAACTTAAACAGGAAATTATCACATATGGATTACAGCATCTTATTGGTCTCTTTATGTGTATACTGTACATGGGTTTCAGTCACGTGACCTCAGTGGTCAGGGTGGCCATTTTGTTGCCCGCTGGCTAGTGCCCATCAGCCTATGGGTGTTTCCCAAAGCCAAGGGACCTTGCCTTGCCTTGGTGAAATGTGGGCGTGGTCAGGCATCCACGTCATCACTCGCTGCCAAAGTGCTGTTCCAATGTTCAGTTCCACCAAAGGCAAGTGTCCTTCCTTTGTTAGCATGTGTTAGCATGTGTTAGCATGTGGCTAATTGTCCAAGGACACACCTGTGCACACTTGTGCACCTTTCAGAGCCAAAATCACCCATAATGCATCACGGTTGTTGAAAAAAAGAAGAAGAAAAAAAAAAAAAAAAGGACAAAGGAGGAGGAAGGGGATTGTGTAATTTGTAAAAGCTGAAATTCACATCTTTAAGCCAACATATACATATATGCCTTGACTTTGACTTCTGCTGCAGCCAGAGTTCATCAGGACAGTATTTTTAATTTAGGTTTAGATGTAATCAAGATTTGGTCAAGTATTGTTTTAAAAAAAAATAATAATAATAATAATAAAACTCACCTATAGTAGATCTATAATTTGTTTTGTAAACTTTGGTTTTACATTTTTTTTTATTCACTCAAATTTAACAATTTTAATTTAGTTTTAATGAGACAACAAAAACATCTATAGATTTCAGTCAAAGGTCATTCATCACTATATTTATTTTATTTAGTTTTAGTCCAATTTGAAACAGCACAACTATTACATTGACCCACAGTGTGCCCTCTCCCCTCCCTTGGATGAAACATCTTCCTTTTTGTTTTTTACTTTGTGATGTCACTTCCTTTCCCTCTGAAGTCTGTTCCATCAGCTGATCTTTTTGGACCAAGGAAGGACACTTGCCTTGGAACAAAAGGAAGTGAGCTCCAAGGCACTGCCTTCAAGGCCAAGGCAAGGCAAGGTACCTAGGCTTTGGGAAACAGCCCGAGTGTCTATGTCTATCTATGGCAGACATACCCAAAGTGCGGCCTGGGGGCCAAATGCGGCCCTCAGACCAATTTTTGGTGGCCCAAAATCTTCTTGTTGAATTGGCACATGTCGTCAGAGATGATGTTTTTCTGCAGGTTTAACAGGTTTTCTGCACAATTAAAGCCTCAAAACTTTATTTTAATTGTGAGACAGGTTCCAGACTAACTAAAGGTGTGGGGAGAAGGTTTAAACCTCTCTTTAAATCAACCCAGTTGAATTTTGGACTGCGCTGGCCACCGATCTGTGGCCCTCCATGCTGTACCCACTTCAATATGTGGCCCTCGATGAAAAAAGTTTGGACACCCCTGATCTATGGTCTTTGACTGAGGGTATGTTGACACTACAAACAGTAAAACTCACAGAGAAAGGTTGTCTGTTACCTCTTCAATGTGTTAATTTAGTCTCAGGAGTGGATATAGATCTTTGACCTGTGTGGGAGCCTCCTGCTGCTTGAGTCCTGGCTGCTGCCGCTAACTGCTCGTTGCCTTACAATACACTGTTTGTTTATGCAGACATGTACACTTTCTTCAATTCTTCAATCAATTGACCTTTATTTTCATCCTGAGTGAGTAGTGATACTGTATTACTAATTATTGTATTGTGCATAATTCCACTTCAGGCAACAAAATGGCCACAACTATGCATGGGATCACTGGAAACCCATGTATACCATGTGTATGCCAAACAGGATCAATGTTCGTAAATGGACACGTGTGGGAGTCTGGCTGGGGCGCAGGGACGTTGTAGTGACTTCCTGAGTCTGACGTGTGACTCAACCAAACATCATTAAATAACCATCATAAAGGTTGGTCTATTTCTTTTACTATGACATTGAAGCTAAGATGTTAAGGTCCAAAAATCTCAAAATTGACCACCACATTAAAAAATCGCCTTAAAGCCACACTGCAGAAGTTTTCCCCCAATGAATATAAGAACATATATTAATTTTGGATGTACAAATACTTTACATGTTATTACTGTGTGTGGCCTTAAACCTGTGTGGTAATTCTTTGATATCCCACAAAATGGCAGTTTTGGTGTCGCTGGCTTGTTAATGTTTCATAAGGAAGTTCACATGGTGTGGCTTCAAACGTCTAATATTATGCTTTCTTAGAACAACACCTTAGCGTTGCTGTTTTTTCATGTAAATACTGTACACCCAATTTTTAACATATTCTCACAAACCTATCCTTCTTCGACAACGAAACTCTCCGTCAAAAGACTTTAGTTTGTAAGCTCCCATTTCGATTTACTTCTAATCACACAACAGACTTCGCTAAATGCTCGCAAAACATTTCAAATCCTCCTCTTGTAATAACATAATCTCTAAAATAACAGATCAAAATTAGCCCATTAGCGCACAATATCCCCACAAATGAACTCATCACACACTGTCAATAACAGCTTTCTATATCTTTTAATTGGGTTGTTTTCTTTTTTTAAATAAGGCGTGATGATAAACTCTAAGCTTCACATGGCCTTTCCTTGACCGGTGCGCGGAGATAAGACGGAGGGAGAGTGCACAGTAATTGGAGGAGACAGACGAACACACACACAGTAGCATTTTGTTGGCGTTTTGATCCCCGGCATTGTATTCTGGGGTATTCTTAGTTTAGGAGGAGCAGACTCACTTTTCTCCTCATTTTTTGGGGGGTAAAGGCTACTCCGATGTACTTTGCAGTGTATTTTTCCTATAGCCGTTAGCATTAGCCATCAAACATTTCAAGGTATGAACAATGTTTTCAGCTGCTGTCAATCCATCGACCACATTTGTATTGTCTAATTAGAAACCATTAATAAATGTACAAACCTTTCCAGATTTTACTTAAATTAAGAAACTTATGGTTAAGTTTTCTGCTTTTTTGAGGGTTGGATACGCACCCAATGGCCACTAACCCTCCTCGAACAATATGCTACCACTGAAATGTTATAAATGTCATGAAATGAATATGTCTTACATTTGGGGACTGTTTTCCCCATTTGTTTGAATGGGGAGAGAACATCCAATGGTGCAAATAATGGACAGGCTTTTAAGCTTTTAAGTTAGCGTAAGCACTTGGCTCAAATAGCTAACAGCATTTCTATTATTTCTGTGGTAAAGGATATGGGATATAGTGTATTTTGGAGATTATGTGCCTCATATATGCCCAGAACAAACTCCAATTCCCTCCAACTTCACTGAAACCAATTAGTTGAATGAATAGGCACAGATGTAATGAAGAACAAAACACATTTAATGAAGTCAGTATATGTGAGATCGCACATCTTTATTTCCTTCTTGTTCCCGTCTACGCTACAGGAATCATTAAATGCCAATCCCTGGTGAGCTCATAGGATTTATGTTTAGTTTAGTTTAGTTTATTGTTTATTGAAACAGGGAAAATGCACAAAACCATTAGTCTTTACAAAAGAAGAGATGATTTGTACCAGATTTAGCTAAGTAGCTATTTTCCATCTGCAGTCCCTGGGCAGGTGAGTTCCATAATACATTGGAACGACTGGCAAGCTCTGGCGGCCATGTTGTGATTGTCCTTTTGGAGCTATAGTGAAAATTAAACCGATAGGAAATGGCACTCATTTTTGTGCTTTTTAAAATAATTATGTTCATTTCATGAATTGTTTCTACTGACAGACCTTGTATCTAGTCTAGCGAGAGAGAGGCTACAGAGATTATTTGATTTTAGTGTTTGATATCATATCTTTCATGTTATAATTTATTTGTAGTAGCTAGTGCTATATGCTAAAAAGTACAGCAATACCCTATTCTCACTTCCTATATAATAATTTAGTTTGGAGGAGCACAGTACTGAAAGAAGAAAATATACATAATCTGACCAATAATTAGCTAGTGAACTTGAGACAGTGATACAGTAGAATGAATGGTGTAAAAGACGAAACAACAGTCCTTTAACCTCTTAAGCCCTACAGTCCTCAATAATGGCTCTGTGCTTTCAGATACAGCAACAGATGTATGTGTTTTACGCAGCAAAATATTCCAAAGTTGCAAATTAGTGACAGCTGATGTGGGATTATCCATTTCTGTTGTTATTTGCTCCACCACAAGGAGAAAACAGGCCTTTTTGCAGGAAAATGTTTGTGTTTTCAGGCACTTCATTCAAACCCATGGCAACCTCATTTTATTGTCAAACAACATCATTTATTATTACTCCCCTTCCACCGTCATCCCTAAACTCTACCAAATGTGTGGACACCAAGATTAGTCATGTTCACCTATGGTGTAAATAAATGACTTTTAGAGAAAAAGGCCATCGGGCTTAAGAGGTTAAAGAAAAAAAAACTCCATATTTCAGTAAATGTGTCTTGACTGAGATACCTAGACTTACCAGCAACACAAATCAAAAAATAATAATTACTGTATCTCGAATTCTGCTGTTCTATCAATGTTCTATCAGCAGACAATCACAAGATGGCCGCCACCTTTGCCACGTCAACGACCATCATGTCCAATCTAGAGTTTTATTAAAGATATTTGTAAAAAATACTATATTACCCAATACATTATTGTTGATTTAAGCTTTGAATAACAACTCAGAAAGTCATTAAGATTCAGGGAGTGTCTCTGTACTTTTTAATATGCGTTTTTTCTGAGATATTCTGAGAGAGGTTGGCGACCCAGTGAAAATGTTTCTGCGACCCACTTTTGGATCCCAACCCACCAGCTGAGCGCCACTGATTAAAATGATGAAAAGTTTTGATGAGGTGACAGGACCGGAGACGAGATTGACTCTCCAGATTAAGAACCTGGTCCACAGCGCGTCCTTGAGAGACTAATGGACACCCGTGGACCGGCCTTACCTCCATTACCCACACAGCCAAACATTTACATAATGTACAGCTAATGTGCTGAATCACTGTGTCCAGATTCAGATCAGGCGCGGATAACTCACTGAGGCTGGGCCGGCCCATTCATCACCGCGGGACATTTACATCTAAACGCACTTTCGCACGCCGCACATACGTCTTCGTCCACATACATTACTGCATCTGTTTGGGAAAATTGTAAAATGCATCACATCGTATCCCAGCATCCCATCAAGGCCGGGTGTAAAGTCGCCCACGTTTCTTATGCATTTACAGAACACAAGTCTACAAATCTACAATCATGCAGGTGTCGGGGGACAGTTCTTCTTGCCGAAACTCAATTTAAGGCAAGACAACGCAGATCATTTGATCAGAGTGGTTAATGTTGAGATTTTTGTCCAGTTTTGTCCCATGACATCTCAGCTTAAATGTGAAAGTAAAATATAAACCTAATTCAACCTTTATGGTCATTTTATGATGCCAACATGGCTGCACTCCGCCATGTTTGGTCAATGTGATGCATGGAAACACCCCTACAATACTTTGTAATCATAAAATTTCCTTTGTGGAAGACGTCAGCCATGAAAGTCCACGGGGATGTAGAGTTCGGGAAAATCTACTGTTGCCATTGAAATCCGCTATGTTTGCAGTTACTAGCAAATGTTATCCATTGACTAACATTGGCAAGAAACATTATACAGTGGAAAAAAGAGCCGTGGAACAGCTCCATTAGCTGAGTCACTGCTGGTAAACACATTGTAGAGTCAGAATGCTTTTATATAAACGATAACTCCTTTAGTTTATTATGGACAAAACCTGCTGCAAATGCCATTATACTTTGCGATATGACATCACATTCCTGAACTCTATACATCAGGGGTGGCGAACAAGTCAGAGACAAAGAGCCAAAATTCTCAACTTTGAGAGCCAAAGAGCCACACCACATACTGACCTGCCACAACAGACAGACAGACACACAAAGTAAAATAAAATATACATAACGCATTCCTCTCCTTACAATGCAGCAGCACTTAATGTAGGCTACTTCTCTTCAAGCCAAGAGGTCATCATTAATAACACACACATTAAATGCACCGTAGCCAGTCAACAAAGCAACTATTTTGTAACCCCCCCCTCAACCTCTCCCCAACTCCTGACTGTCCCTCTCTCTTTCAAATACTGAGCAAACAGATAGATACTCAGATAGGCCCTGTATATAAATTGACTGAGGATATTAACATTTAAAAATGTATGTTCATCCATCCATCCATTTTCTTCCGCTTTATCCGGGGTCGGGTTGCGGAGGCAACAGTCCGAGCAGAGATGCCCAGACTTCCCGATCCGCGCACACCTCATCCAGCTCTTCCTGGGGGACCCCAAGGCGTTCCCAGGCCAGCTTAAAGACCTGGTCTTTCCAGCGTGTCCTGGGTCTTCCCCGGGGCCTCCTCCCAGTGGGACATGCCTGGAACACCTCTCGCGGGAGGCGACCAGGTGGCATCCGAAATAGATGCCCGAGCCACCTCAGCTGGCTCCTTTCGACGTGGAGGAGTAGCGGCTCTGTGCCGAGCTCCTCCCGGGTGACTGAGCTCCTCACCCTATCTCTAAGGGTGCGCCCAGCCACCCTGCGGAGGAAACTCATTTCAGCCGCTTGTATCCGGGATCTTGTCCTTTCGGTCATGACCCAAAGCTCATGACCATAGGTGAGAGTAGGAACGTAGATCGACCAGTAAATCGAGAGTTTCGTCTTTCGACTGAACTCCCTCTTCACCACAACAGTCCGATACAGCGACCGCATCACTGCAGACGCTGCACCGATCCGTCTGTCAATCTCCCGCTCCATCCGTCCCTCAC
>OMNZ01090759.1:0-26336 GCA_900303255.1 Lesueurigobius sanzi | reverse complement strand
AAGTATGAATAGGCTAAGATGTTCTCCAACCTTTAGCACCAAGAGAGGAGGGACTTAACTCCTCCTTCTGGTTTACTCTTAAAAGGCCCACAGCGTGCTCAAGTCGTTATTAAGCTGATGACGATCTATTAAGCTAATGCTGCGTTCCATTTGTCCTCGGAAGTCGGGATTTCTGACTTCCAAGTGGGAAGTCTAACTGGAACGTCCCCCCCGAAGTCGTATTTCCCACTGGGAAAGTCGGACGATTCTCCCAAGCCCCGAGTTGAATTTTCAACATGGCCGCTGCCAGCGTGAACCGTCAGTAGAAGGTTTATTTTTGCGCCACTACATGAGCCACAAACATTGTATGATGACTCAAATATATGTGAAAATCCTGTTGTAGTGAAATTTGCATTGTACATGTGTTATGTGCAAACTACAACAGACGCTGTGCTAACAAATGCTAAAAACAATAGCCCTCATTCATTGGTGACAAACTCCGACTTTGTAACTGGAACGTCCTCAACTGGGATGTGACGTCATTCCGAGCTACGACTTCCAACTTCCGAGGTAAATGGAACGCAGCATAAGATAACGTCCTACACTTCAACTACAGAGTAAAGATGAAGACTGAAGAATTTTTGCCTACGATGCCTCCTATACGATTGAGAACCTACACAAACGACAAAGACAAGATAGTTCTTTATTGATCTCACAATGGAGAAATTCACTTCACAAATTCACAAAAATAGCAAACAGGCATTTAAAATACTAGAGTGGAAAATTATACTATAATTTTCCACTCTACACAAGAACTTGTGAAGTTCTTGTGACCACATCAGCAGCACACATCTCTGAAATGTCTGTTAAAGGACTGTCTTGGCGTCCCCCATGGCAGGATTGAATTGCTGGCAATGAGTCGAGGAGTGATCTGCCCCGTCTCTACCTTCATTGTATTGTACTGGATTCTGTTACACACACTTTCATTTTTAAATGTAGTATCCCCTTTCTCAATATTGAAGATTATCCCCACATATGAACATTATATACATTCTTGAAGGCAATGTGTTAATCAATCAGATAAAATATTCATCTATAACCTTATATCTTGCTTCCTTTAGGACTTAGCACTGAACAGAACCATCCTACAGAAAATAGTCTTTATATGCACACAACTGTACGTGTGGACATGTGAGCTGGTGTTCATGTGTTTCTCTGGGAAGTGTCAGCTGCAGCTGTCATGTTTCCCTCTTTAGAAGATGGTGAACCTTATTAAAATGACCTGGATGTGTTTGGGTGGTGACAGTCATACAAGGACAGGATTTGCTGCAGACTTTAAAGGCCTGCTCTGGAGTTGCCCCCATTTGTTTCCCCCTGTGAAATCCCACTCTTTTGTGACTATTGTGTGGCTCTGTGGTTCCTAGATTAAACATTTACACAGTCTTGTTAGCCCTGAATCCAAGTGTCAATATACTGACTGTAAACCTTATTAAGTGGACAGGACTTTAAGAGGCTGTTAAAGCAAAAAATAAATGGCAGAAAGATTTTGCTGTTTAACTATTCAACTAGTGTGGACGTGTATTACTAAATACATCGTAACCTTGTGATTACTCATTTATGTAAGTGAAATCTTTCCAATAGACAAGTTCTTAGATGGAATTTGTTTGTTAACTTTTGATCCATAGCATATTGTCTTCATGAAGTCCAGATTTGTGCTCCTCTGTGGCATGGATGAAGTGACTCTGTACATACTGTAATGTTTCCTTTCCCCTTTAATTATTAACATATTTAACCTCTCAAGGGCAGCCATATTGATAGACATAACTTCCATTATTGATTACTAGCGGGGGAAGGCTATCTTTTTGTCTTGCGGCCAAACCCTTGACCACAAGAAGATGAAGGCCTCTCAAGGGAGTCAACAAGGCAATATCAGTTAGTCGCTAATTAAACCGGCTGCTTTACATGGATGTGTATTGGTCTTGTTAGGTCTGACAACAATTACACAGATCACCAATCTGGGAGCCTGTGATTCAGTGGGGACTGGATGAGAGCAGTTTGTGACCTCAACTCCAGATGGAGCAGTTATTTAGGAGGATGGCTTAAGGCAGTAGTTTGCAAACTAGAAGAGCAAAGCAGGCCTAAACTGGGTCTAAAAGTATTTTAAATTAACCTAAATTAGACACATTGTATCTAAACTGGAGATAAACAATGTCCAAACCAGAAAGACAACACATTTTGATGTTTTACATAAGCTTAAATGAAATAATCTCTAGTTAAAATTAATAAAATCTAAAATTGCAGATTACGCCAAGTTCCACCTGAAGAAGCCCAAATACCAACAGTGGTACACGTACCACAGTTTGGGAAACACTGATTTAAAGCAAAACTGTGCCATGCTGGGTGAATTTACTAGTCAGAGCCCCCCAAGCTGTTAATGCTCATGTATAAGCTCTGATGCAGTGGTCCTTCCTTCCAAGTCCTACCAGACCCAGATCAAATGAAAGCTAAACTGGGTCTAAGGCTCTAGAGAGACCCAAACTGGACTTAATTATGACTGACTTGGGTGTACTACCATGTCTAAACCAGATAAACACCCAACTTGAATGCAATACGAAAGAAGATTTTGAGTTTAAAATGGTTGACTACCCCAAGTCCCACCCGTGTTATGTAACACTGGTGGCACTTGGGGTAGTCAATATATAGTGCATTCATATCTTATGCTCATGTTCATACTTGAAGTTTATGGGTGGAGGCTGAGGCAGCGCAGGCCACTCCTGGAATCTGATTGGCAACCCCAGGTGTCACAGGGTTGCCAAGTATCAAAGGCAAAGCTCAAAAGTATCTGACAAAACGGCCAAATGCTGTTTACATAAGATGGGGCTGGAATTCCCATTTTCTGAATTAGCTTGGTTGCCATGGTTTCCAGTTGCATTCGGCAGTTAGAACGGAGGACAGTGGGACGAATTCTTGTTACAGCTGCTTGGTTTTGTATTAAAGCGCTGCTAATAATGTGAACGGTAGTAAAGAAAAGTAATATACAGCACGAAAACTGACCTCACATTAGAGCTTTGATGGCGAGGTAAGTTTTTGTGAGGTATATTCCTTTCCTTTTTCTACCGTTCACATTATTAGCAGCACTTTAAAGGAGACATATCACACTAAAATGACTTTTTCAAGCTTTTAACCATGTTATAATGTTCCCTCGACAAATACAAACCTGGAGCAGTACGCAGTTTTGAATGAATCCTGTTTGAGTTGGTCCTCTCATGTTGACTTCTGGGGCGCTTGGTTTTGTATTTCCTGGTACAATTACATCATTGTTCAAACTCCCAAACTGTCCTCCACATTTTTTAAAGCCAATACTCCAATATTGGATCAGTTCTGAGCTGTTCTGTCTCATAGCATAGACCCAGCAACTTGCCCTACAGCCACGTGTTAATTGTTTATTTTTACAATGCGATTCCCACTGTTGCCTGTAGGGGCGCTCCAGACGAAATCCTTATCAACCACAGATTATATAAATTTATAAAATGTTAAATATCAATGCACAGACATTATAATGAAAGATTTTTCCTGTTTTTAAGATTTATATGTATGATACGTCCACTTTAATGCAAAACTAAGCAGCTGTGACAAGAATTCGTCCCACCGTCCGCTGTTAATTATCGAATCCTAGCAAATTCAGAAATTGGCAATTACCAATGTGTTTTACTTTCACAGAGCTACAGCACTCCTCCAATGAGGCAAGACTGCCCCCTTGTCTCCCTCCCATAAAAAGCAGCTCTGATTGCCTTGGATTACAGATTTTGTTAAAAGAAATGGTGATTTATATTAAGGCACAACTAAATAAAATACACTAACCTATTTTACATGGAACGCTGCACACCACTTGTAGACACAGTCGGTGAATAACAACATGCTCCTAATGACCAGCTAGACACAGAAAATGCTATTTTTTTTGCAGTGGGTAATCAAAACATGGAATTGAATAACCTAACCTATTAAAATCTCATATTTGTCTGCCTTTATCTCTGTGGAGACAGGTTGGAATGTCCCCGCTCCCAGACAGTAAAGCTACAAGTCAGGTCTTCGGGGAGGTTAGCAGCAAAGACACGTCCTTTGTTCATTTTTTCCAGACATTTCATGGCTCAATTTAAAATTTAGCTCAAAGCCTTAGTGACTTGACCCAGCCTGATTCCACCTCCACCGCACCGAACCATCACTGCTCATCACTTTGCCATAGTAAGATGGGTGACTGGACAAATGTCAGCAGCGGCTCTAAACGGTGGAGTGTTAACTGTCTGCTCTTCAGATGAGGCACTGTGCGCTCACCTCACTCTGTACCGTGGGCTTTTTATAGTCCTGACGCTGACAGGCCAGTGAATGTCTGATTTGATTTCTTTGAAGTGCGGGCCAGGATTCACTGTCTAACTGTCTCCTGTGTTCTCGCCGTCTTAGTCTTCTTCAGTTTTTCACCAGCTCATCTTCTATATTGTAAACCTAAACACTTCAGCGTCTGTTTTGTCGTTGCAGGTGAAGGATCGTGCGGACTGGCTGTCTCACTCTAAACTATGGAATGCTCCCTGCGTCAACCATTACTAGTCTCCCATCTTTGGACTGACCTTCAGTTGCTTAGTTAGCAGCTGTGCTTCTCCCCTCGAACTTTTGACAACTAGGGGACGAAGAAAAGGAGCAGGCTTACCAAGTCCTCCTCAAACACGCACAGAGCACTCATTCGATTAAGCTATTTTAGGAGCTGTTAGTTTCTTGGTTCTTTTTTGTCTGAAGATATCATATCAAGATGGATCTGGAGTCCTATCTGTGGATGGTTATTGTTGGCTTCATCATTGCCTTCGTCCTGGCCTTCTCAGTCGGAGCCAATGATGTAGCCAACTCTTTTGGCACAGCAGTGGGGTCCGGCGTGGTCACCCTGAAGCAGGCCTGTATCCTGGCATCGATCTTCGAGACCCTGGGTTCGATGCTCCTGGGGGCCAAAGTGGGAGAAACCATACGGAAAGGCATCATAGACGTGAATCTGTACAATGACACTGTGCCTGTGCTGATGGCGGGGGAGGTGAGCGCCATGGTCGGTGAGTGTCATTCACACACTTTTTATCTTGTTCAGGGACATTTAACCATGAAAGTACCAATGTTTCATGGAATATATTGTGAACTTTATGGCGGCGAGGAGTTTTCAAACTTCTTCCCATTCCTTTTTTTCCTTTTTGAACAATGCTGTTGTTTTTGTTTATTTTAAGTGTTTTTAATGTTTCTTTAACAATATTGTTCTAAACAAATAAAACAACATTTATTAATATAACAGCCACATGTTTCACTGTTAGATTTCCTTTCAGGAGTAGAGGTGGCTCCAGGAACACTAGTTCAATCAGGAATGGTTTCATTGTGCATTCATTGTTGCGTTGACAAATCTACTTACTTCATCTGAAATTGATAGTAGATACTCAATTATTCCTCTAGTCTTCAATTGTAATTAATCATATATACTAAGTTTTGAAGTAATTAAATATGAATCCATGACCGACGATTTGCTCTTTTGTTTGTTCTTGACAGGCTCAGCAGTTTGGCAGCTCATTGCATCTTTCCTCAAACTGCCCATCTCTGGTACCCACTGTATTGTCGGGGCGACAATCGGCTTCTCAATGGTGGCCATTGGCACCAAAGGTGTTCAGTGGATTCAGCTGGTTAAGATTGGTAAATTATGCACTGTACCACATACTGTAGTTCCATTTGTGTTCATACAATACATGAATCCATATTGTACACAGTAAAAGAGTCATTTGTGTGTGATTTTATTTCCCCTACACACAGAAGAATTGGCAAATTTGAAAAAATCCTACTGTTTACTAACAGTAGGGTTAAACCATAAGGTTTTGCCTTTTCAAAAAAACATTTGAAAAGACAAAACCTTATGGGAGCCATTTATTGTGTCATCAATTAATTCAATTATTTTAACACTCTTTTCCCCACTCTAGTTTCTTCCTGGTTCATCTCCCCTTTGCTTTCTGGACTCATGTCTGGAGTTTTGTTCCTGCTGATCAGACATTTTATCCTCAACAAGGTGAGCTCAGTCATTTCAAAGTCACATTACTGTTGACATGCCAGTGTGCAGACACATTTAGGTACAGATAAATGCCTCTGATTTAGGCAACACGCATATCTGGCCTTATATAACACGCTGTCTGGAGATGAGGAAGAGAAAAGTGCAGTAGATCATCCTCAGGTCACTACTGCAGGATTATGTTATGACTCATAAGAAAGTTTCTCACTCGGACTGCAGTTACTGTAGAGTCACGATTGGAGCTGCTCTCTCTTTCCATCAACGTGTGTCTTACAAGAACAGCTGCACATCTCGCAATATTAGCTGATACAGTATCCAGCCATCCATCCTAGAAACTACAATATACAACAGAAAAAAAAAGAAAAAAGAAAAAAAAAAAAATATATATACAACAGAGCTTTTTTACTTACTGTTCCTGCAGTATTTATATCTGAGTGATGTTTTTGTTTTGATATTTTGTTTTATCTACTATTGAAAACAAAAACGCTCCATAATGACCAGATGTCCCGCATTGTTTGACACAGCATTTTCAACTCCAATTCTGCATCCCGCAAATTGGATCTGTGCTCCGCATTTGAGACTCTGCAGCAAAAACTTTATTTTAATCCTCAGACGCAGAGAGACCACTGAGCGGCAGCCTGTGCATTGTCTTTCCCCCCCCTCGCCTCCACAGCAGACTGTGACCTCCAATAGAGCCGCATTTTGGCGTGTGAGGTTGTTTCTTATTGGATATTCTTCTCTAAGGCCTGCCTCTCTCTCACTCGCTGGCATGTGCAGACTACTGCACAGTGGCATTGCATAAACCCACCACCGCTCTACGAGGACAACAGTGGCTGGCACTTCTGAGAGGAAAAACTTCCTTTCTTTGTGTTTTACAAATATGATCCAGTGTTGATCGCTGATGTGCGTCTGCGTAGTGTAAAGTAGAACAGTTCAAACTGGATTCAGACTTCAGTGACAGGCTAAACAATGTTTGTAACAGCATGATACCTTAGCTTCTATGTTGAATTAATGTACAAAGCAATAAATTAGCTGATATTATTTTCTAATGTAAAAAGTAATTCATAAGCCATTATTTATGTATTGTATTAAAATAGGCTAAATTCTTTGTCCCACTGGTTAATGTCTCTCATTTGGCTGGTCACACCAATAAAGGAAATTGTTTTGTAAAATATCACAATAATATTGCAATAAATTCAAGGCAGTTATCAAACATGATATTTGATTGATTTGATTATTTGATTTAAATAATGTCCATGATATTTTGCATACAGGACGATCCCACCCCCAACGGTCTGCGAGCACTGCCCCTCTTTTATGCCACTACTATTGGGATCAACACCTTTTCCATCCTGTACACTGGAGCTCCATGTAAGTGCTAAATGGCTGCTTTTCATTTTTTATTTATTTCCCTAAACCAACGTTTCTGCCGCTCATTATTTCAGTGCTTGGACTTGAGAGCCTTCCAGTGTGGGCCATCTTTCTCATCACGCTGGCTGGTTCACTGGTCTGTGCAGCGCTGGTCTGGTTTGTTGTTTGTCCATGGATGAGGAGGAAAATAGCAAGTAAGCATCAGTGGCAATGATATTGCAGTCTTGCAATATCTGACCAATGCTAATCATTCCTAAATGACACTACACACAATTAGAGAGGACTCCTACCATATCCTTGTACCAAGTTTGGATGATCCAATGCTTGGTTTAATAAATTAAAAATGTAAGAGATCCCATATATTAATTGTTGCATGTTCAGTCTAGCTTTGCCAGCTTTGTGTCAGGCATCCAGTCTGTGAGCTGTGTGCTTTACGCTACATATTTGTTCTGCCTTTTAGGTCGATTAAAGAAAGAACAGGCTCTGTCCAGGATTTCCTCTGAAAGCCTGGACAAGATCCCTGAGGAGGAAGAAGAGAGCCCCGTGTTCAAAGAGCTGCCGGGGGCCAAAGCCACAGACGAGGCTGTGCTGCCTCTGACGGGGAGCACTGACCGGAGCACACGGGAATCCACTGGAGAGCTCACTAACCAGGCCAACGGAGGCACTGTCATGCCAAATGGCAGGGTATATGGTACGCTCATTCAAAAGTTTGTGGGGAGATTCGTTTTAACTTTTCTCAACACTACCTACTTCTTTCTGTTTTGTAGGGCGTACCCATTCAATGACAAATGGCTGCTTGAAATCTCCTATCTCCAATGGCAGCTTCAGCTTTGACGGCCACATGCGCAGTGATGGCCAGGTGTACCACACAGTGCACAAAGACTCTGGCCTGTATAAAGACCTGCTTCACAAAATCCACCTGGGGCGCATGGATGACGGCGAGCGCGCAGGGTCCAATGCCCCGGAGAACAACTACCGCATGCTGCGGCGCAATAACAGCTACACCTGCTACACAGCAGCAATATGTGGCATGCCCGTTCAGCCGCTCAGGCGCACCGAGTCACGAGACGACAGTGAAAAGCTTGTGGGAGAGGGAGGAGGCAGGAGTAATAGTGTGTCTTACTCAAAAAAGCGAATACGATATGATAGTTACTCGTCGTACTGCAATGCTGTGGCAGAAGCTGAGATTGAGGCAGAGGAGGGAGGAGTGGAGATGAAACTGGCCACAGAGCTGGAGGGAGTGGCAGAAGATGGAGGGCCAGCACCGGTGGATGAGCTGGTGGATGAGGATCATGAAGAGAAGGACAAGTCAGAGGTGTTTCAGCTCTTCCACTTCCTTCAAATTCTCACTGCTTGTTTTGGCTCCTTTGCTCACGGAGGCAATGATGTCAGGTAATTTTTAACCTTGCAAATACTGTAAAACACATGCAATGCATTAAAAGAAAGTGAA
Source organism: Lesueurigobius sanzi (assembly GCA_900303255.1). Lineage (NCBI taxonomy): Eukaryota > Metazoa > Chordata > Actinopteri > Gobiiformes > Gobiidae > Lesueurigobius > Lesueurigobius sanzi. The sequence goes on along the minus strand of OMNZ01090759.1, from coordinate 17,457 downwards.
GCGCTTTATTTGTCATTATACAATGTACAACGAAATTACATAGATCAGATGGAGGGTAGATCCAGAAAGAAAGAAAGTACTTTTGTTATTTGCTTATAATATTGCTTTTCATGACACCACTGAATTCAACTACCAAAGTAAAGAGTTTTCTACCTTTGCTTTTCAGCAATGCTATTGGGCCTTTGGTGGCGCTGTGGATGATCTATGATCAGGGTGGCGTAATGCAGGATGCAGCTACCCCCATCTGGTTGCTGTTTTATGGAGGTGTGGGTATCTGCGCTGGCCTTTGGGTGTGGGGCCGGCGAGTGATCCAGACAATGGGCAAAGACCTGACTCCCATCACCCCTTCAAGGTGAGATTGTCTCCATAAGGATGGGGTTATGGCTTTTAGAGGGATATTAATGTTTATTTATTTAAAAGGTTGGAGGTGACCCAGGTCAGACATATTAACTTGTGCAATTAATAATTGTTTGTTATTAAAACATTTTCTTCTCTCTTTGTGCATATCAGATAATTTCTGTATCAAATACTGTCAAATACAGGCAGACCACAGAGCAGTGCTTATTCCAAATGAGAATATTGTTGTGTGCGTCATACAGCTCCGGTCTTCAACGTAAAATTTCAGGGAGTTACTTGAGCAGCAAGAACCCCCCTGCCCCCATCTTGTACTGTTGGTACTACACAAATACAGTAGTAAACTATAGAGGGAGCATCTGTTCTACAAAAATGTAAATTATCTAATGTAATTGTACAGTATATGCTATCTTGTCTTGTGACATAATTTTGAATAGATGAGTAGCCTCTGGAAATGAAGCACACTGAGCTCTAAGTCCTAGGAATAAGTACACGCATAAGTGCACACTGCGACTGCTCTGCTGCTCCTTGGCATTAATCTTTGCATTATCCTTGAGTCAAACACGTAATGGCGTATGATGAGAGCTGCGTGTGTGTGTGTGTGTGTGTGTGTGTGTGTGTGTGTGTGTTGGATTGTCGTAGCTGTGCCAGCTCTGTCTACTGTACGTTATTGGACACACATAATGCAACGTGCTTCTTGTTGTAGTGAGTTTGCGTGTGTGTGGCACCCATGACCCATTGCCTCTCTCTCAAACCCCAGGGAGTGACGCCACACTGTCTCCTCTCACTTTTCCCCTGTATCCTTTCTCTTCACTCACAGCCCTCTCCCCCTTCCATCAAGTCTATAACTTTTGTGCTGAGCTTTTCTTTACTACCTTTCTCCATCTCCTAACAGTTTGCCCTCTCTTATTTGTCTTTGGACTCATTTTCAAAGACGGCTCACCTCTAAATCATTCCCTTTCCCATCGCTCCCACAATCCTTCTTTCTCCACCCTCATTCGTATTCCTCTACTACCTTTTCTTCACCATTATGGCCCCTTCCCTCTGTATGCCTGTCTTTTACTTTGTTAATGTCCCTCATTCCATCACCAGACCTTTGCCAAGAACCAAGACAGATTTTCTCTGCTTGACTATTCTAAGAGGTTTGTTTGTCTGTTTGGCTCGCATCGACAGGAAGTATTCTTCAACCACTTCTGAAGTGGAATTGTCTTCTGATCAAACCGTGTTACTCATTGGCGATATAGGCCATAAGTACTTTATCATGGGAACTATATATTAATTTGCCTTCACCATAGGATTCCTTTTTGAATAGATACAAACTGCCACCACTTGAGAAACACAGTTGCTAAATTGCACTTATTTATTGTGGACCCAATAGTGGTTACTTTTCTGCACTGATATTTTGCATAAATTACTGTTTTATATTATCATTATTTTAAGCTAAATATATTAATTATGAATGCCACTCTTTTTGTGTGCTGTTCTCTTTAGAGCAGCTACTGTACATGTCCTGGTTGGCTGAATGGCTGTTTCCAGCTAACAATGAGGTTGCATAAGCAGAACGTCTCTAGCATTTCAATGAAGGATGTGTCTTTGCTCTCCCCTGCCTTCCCCTCCACAGTGGATTCACTATTGAACTGGCCTCAGCACTCACTGTCGTGTTCGCTTCCAATATCGGAATCCCTGTCAGTACCACGCACTGCAAGGTAAAAATGAGTGGCGCCTCCAGCTGGACTCCTAACCTCGGTGTATTTTTCATGGAGGGGGCTTGCACTGTGTTCAGGCTGAATCTCGAGACAGCCTTTTGGTCATTAGATGGCGATAAAGGAAAGGTCTGAGTAAATTCTACATAAATCAGGTTTAGTCCCATTGGCCGGACTGTGCAGGCCCCCTTCATGTTTTTCAGGTCCCGTTCCAGACCCAGAAGCATGATAGACTTAACCTGTTTCATTCCCTCCAACTCCTTCATCGTGGCATCCGCACTGGCATGGCTTGCTGTGTGGGAGCACCTCTTGGCCGCAGCAGACTGTTCATCCACACAAAGCACCACCAACCTGCCACATGTGTTCCACTTTGTCACCTCTCCTCTCCATCTTTCTGTGTCTCTACACATCTGTCTTTACAGCGGATTTTGCATTGAAGTAATGAGTGCGCTAACAGTGCTTGTTGCATCAAATGTGGGCATCCCCATAAGCTCCACCCACTGCAAGGTATTGGAGTCACTGGTAGTGAAGCTGGGAGACCCTCACAGCTCCGCCTCATTCTTCACCTGTAGCTGTCAATCGCCAAATCCAATCACAACTCCTGTAGTTGCAGCTTTGAGCTCTCATGTGGTCTTCCTTCAGAAATGACAACTTCACGGTTTCAAAACAAAGTGACTGAAATAGAAGTCTATATTTATACCGTTTAAAAATTCTTGATTTGTTCTGTTGTGTTTTGTTTTTCCGTAAAAGTTTTTAGTATTTTTTTTTTGGGATCCCAGATTTAGGGATGCAGGTAGCTAGTTAGTGGAAGAGTACTTGCCAAACCTTTTGTTTTCTGAACACTTAAATGTTTTGAGTTGTCAATTCTGATATGCCATGAGACCCAAAGCTGATATTAATTGTTTTTAAATCAATTTATTCAAACATCACCATTACCATCCTTAAAATATCTTCACTTTTCATTTTCAGATATCTTTGTCTCGTTAAAATATTGAATAATAACATTGCTTTGCAAAAATGTAAACTTACTCACAGCTCCTGGTATTTAATTTCGGTGGTGAATAATCCAGGCGTTCACAGCAGGAAGTATTGTACAGATATCTCCGTTATTGTTCTCAATATTTCTTGCTGTGATCATCTCACAGACGACTGTGTGAGCAAAACAGACACTGGTTTAGTTTGACATATTTGTCATCGGGTCAAACTGAGGTGGTGCCTGTTGCAGTGTGTGGGGTACAGGGCAGTGACTCCAGCAGCAGCTGTCCATGTGTTGGCCAGTTTACACCACACATAATTACATCATAGGTTTTGGTGCAAACCCTGGTTCCAGATTTGTCTGTTTTGGAATAGGCCACTATACTGAGATATGTTCTTAACTGAGCTTAGACGAGTTGATGTGTACTTATCTGGTCTTTGCGCAAGCCCTCAGTTCTGTAAATAGACTGAAGATGTTGTTAGCATTAGCCTCTGCTAGTGTATTCCTTTGGGGGGAAACTGGGGTGAAGTTAGAAGCCACCAAGCTCTTCCACGTTTACCCTATTTAAATAGGTTTCTGTGAGTAGTTACACGATCCAAGTATAGTTACCCAAAATGAAACATACAGATTTTCTAAGCTGTATTGCACTATATTGTAAGGCACAGTAATACATCCACTCTCAGGAGTGAAGATATTACTGCGCAGACATCGAAGTGCTCCTGGGGTGTAATTACGCCTTTCAATATAGTGCCACTTTTTTATCAGCTTAGAAAATCGACCGGTTTAATTTTGTGTAACTATACTTGGATCGTGTAACTACTCACAGAAACCTATTTAAAGGGGAAACGTGGAAGAGCTTGGTGGCTTCTAACTTCACCCCAGTTTTTCCCCAAAGGAATATGCTAGCAGAGGCTAATGCTAACAACATCTTCAGTTTATTACGGCACTGAGGGCAGGCGCTAAGACCAAGCCGGGTACACATCAACTCGTCTAAGCTCAGGTAAGAACATATCTCAGTATGGAAAATAGTGGCCTATTCCTTTAAACATTACTGGTTTAATCAATCTTCCATATTTAGTCACTGTGGCTGACCGTTTCTCACCCCACACACTACCAGATTATTCTCATTAAATACATAATTGCTTAACTGATAATTTATCTTTTTAAAGTGGGATACAATCAATGTGGAAGTCTGATCTTTGCGGTAAAAATATAAAGACCTCCTGTTGTAGAGGTCTGTTTGAAGCATCTTGGCCGCCGATTTCAGACTTCCATTGACAACATATTTTCTCCTATAGATTTAACTCTATTGGCATCCTCTTACTAACAGGCACTTGGAAGCAAACTGCTCCTAAAGAGCCACACTCCAGGCTTTGTACTTATGTGTTCGCTACAAGTCCTGACCAAAAGTGTTGAAAAATATGCTGATCAAAAGAATGAAGTATTCAATTCGATCTGCATTCAAATGGCTAGATGTAAAACTAGTGGTCTATAAAGCCTGTAGTCTGTCTCTCTTCACTGTTCTGTTCTGTTTTGTTATTTCATAGCATGTCCAAACTACTGCTGATTTGGTCCCCCTCTTGCCCATGGTCACAGGTGGGCTCGGTGGTGGCGGTGGGATGGATCCGCTCCAAGAAGGCGGTGGACTGGCGACTCTTCCGAAACATCTTCTTGGCCTGGTTCGTCACCGTGCCCGTGGCGGGCCTGTTCAGCGCTGCCGTCATGGCCCTGTTCGTGTACGGCATCCTGCCCTACGTCTGAGGGCCGCGTGGAGGGCAAACGGATGAGACGAGAGGGATCGAGAAGAGGAGAGGGTGTGAAACCAGTGCAGGCGTCGAGACGAAGAGAAGCGGGGACGGCGAGGTGACTGCGAGCATAAGAAACGGCAAAACGGCAGGCAGGAGAGTGTTGCAGAAAGGCTTGGTTGTGCTGTGGATTTGACAGGGGTTGGTCACATGCAATTTTTGGCTCCTTCTTGAGCTCTAGATATGAGTTGAGTTTCTGAATGATTTTACTCTTTGAACACGCCAACATACAATTGTATCTGCTGTACATAAACATTTGAGAAAACGAGTAGGCTTTGTTTATCAGTTTAATGTAACGGAAAATGCCAAACAAAACGATTTAGATGGCACACAAACGCAAAGCCTTTCAAAGTAGTATTCCAACATGCCGCAAGAAAAACATGTACATATTGTTGAGTCTTGAAAATTGCTGCTTGCTTTAAAATTAATTGCTTTAAAACAAATCTTTGTGCATGTGGCAAATCAACCCATCTGTCAACTACCTGAACACCCAGGACTGGTACAACGGGGGATAATGTTGAACCACCTCGAAGAACAGGATGGTGGGATCATCGGTCTGTGTTTTATTTGCAACATACCATAGAAACCTGTTCTGCTAAAAAAAAAAAAGAAACGTTTTTTTTTTTGTTTTCTTTTTGTTCTGTGTGTTTTTATAGATGGGTCTCATATTTTTAATGATGTATTATATTGTAATTTCTTTTGTAAATAACTGTCTTTCAATGTTTTTGGGCACGTGGGATAATGATTTCTTTGTATTGTCAATTGGAGGCCTCTGCTGTGCATTTCTCTTTACTGTATGCCTACGATGTACATGGAATTCGGCCTACTATATTATTACAGAATTGATCAAATGTATTCTCAGTATTTTAAAAAGGGTTATCATCTTGAATTCATATTTAAAAACATTAATAATCTGTCTTGCCATATCAGGATGGTCAAAAAGCTAGAACTGTAGTCATATCAGTGTTGTGTATACTCATTACAATGCCTTTTGTACATCTGTCACCTGTTTGCTATAGGACTCCCCGTCAAAGATGGACCTATCATTGCCCAAATCAATTTTTTTTTTCATTATTATCCCCTGACGGACTGGATAATGGCCTGTCAGTCAAATATCTGGGTTACACCACCAACTCGTATCACAAATTTGAGGCCTCCAACCCGTAGAAACAGCCTTGTAATCTCAAACATGTTGTCCTGTCATTCATATCAAAAACTAAAAAACGAGAACAAATTTAGCTTTATCTTGGGCAGTTATGCATTCTGTAAAAACTGAGGGGGGGATAACCTCTCTTGCCACATGTGTAGCTCCTCGTCATTGGCCGGTTGTATCATTTATGTGTCAAGGTGCAGAGTTCAGTGATAGTCAAGTTTGAGAGGTCAAGTCACAAAAATAGTTTGGGGGTTAGGAATGATCATCACCAGCTTTTTAACGAGGTCACGTGACCTGTAGATGAACAAAGTCTATAGCTTTTTTTTATTTGAACAAACTCGATGCCAAGAGTTGCAAGGTTTCTGTTCTTGTGTTGGGTTTCCTTTTTCTTTTTTCCTCATGCAAATTATGCTCGAGTAGCCAATTGCCTTGTAACATGGTGTTTTACTTTAACTTTGTGATGACAGTAAACATGTACTGTGGTGTTTACATTGTAACAATATTGTAGAGTATATGAGAAAAAACTGTTGCCTAATAATGCCAATGAAAGACAAAATATTAATGATTAATTTTAAGTGCAAGATCAAGAAAAAACCAGAAGTGTCTAGAGAGAGTGCGGATGAGAGCTGTGTGCACGTATGGTGATGTCCTGTTCCTGTTTGTTGTAGTGGTAGAAGTGCTAATCATGATCCGAATCACTTTACACTGCTACTACTACTGTGTGTACACATTACATGAATGGGTGCAATTCACTAATGAAGAAACTAACTAGAGAAATCTCTTAAACTATATTTTTCTACCATATCTTGAGTTCTAACCCTGGTGAGCTTCCAAACACTTTAGAGGACACACTGCAGGTGGCGGCTTGTAAATTTGATGTGAAGTATATTTCCCCAGAGGTAGCGCACTGACCCCTGCGTCACCTGGTTTATGGTGCCATCGAGACCGAAGTGCAGTGTGTTCTCAAACCTGTAGGATGTTGTGTCGGTTGCCAATAGATCAGATTTTAAAATCCTTTTTATTTTTGAACTTTAGATGAACACTTTGTAATTTTGTTTCCCTGTTGTTGAGCTGTTTTAGAGGGTGTGCAGATAGCATACACTCGGTGCAGAATGTTGAGTTTTGTTTTGAATAAAATGATGCATGTGCATACCCTCTCTACTAGGACATTGTAGTGCTCAAATTGGGAACTGATAACTGGATACGTCATTTCAACAGTGGGATTTACAAAGGCTTTAAAAGTCCAGACTTCTGCCTCCTGCCCATTTTAAAGGGGTGTCTGACATAAAGCAACTAAAATGTAAAATTTTATTCAGGCATTAGTTAATAGCAAATCATTTTGAATTTTGGACATGCCTGACTAGTTGTACTGCCCTGCATATTTATGAATGTTGGCTAGGTCCATATAAATTATAATTGATGACTTCATACATTAACTAAAACGATCCAGACGAACACTGTATTGTAAAATAAAATGTGCAAGCTGGGTTTAATCTTAAACCCTTTGTTATTCTCACTGTCGGTGTGTTTTGCATTTATGCATTTAGTTTATCTAGTCCTGATGGCCAAAAGGGAGACACTGCTCAAACGGAAGAACATCACCCTCTGGTGGCTGAGACCAGAAGTAGGCTATTATACAATACAATTTAAATAGTAAATAGCCTACATTTAGAAAGAAGAAACAACCTGTCCAATCTTTACGCGGCCACTGGGTGGAGTACTACTCGGGCATTGTCCCGCTCTCACACCAGCCCTGCTGTGACTGGATATTAGAAATAAGAGATAACGTCATTGGGGGAGCTCTGTTCTATTTTTCAATACTTCAACCTAATGCGAAAACACAATGTGCCAATTCCTCCCTCCCTGAATGTGCAATATGCTGTACATTAAAGGAGCAAGCCCATTAGGTGTCATGCCCGTGCTGGTCAAGGTGTCGCAGACTCCGGATATGGCGTGCTGCTGTCTGTTTTGTGGTTCATTTTTCCGAGTGTGCTCCTCGGCTGGCCTGCAGGCTCAACAGCTGTGTTGTCTTTTACTGTTTACTGCTATTTGACTGTCTAGTCCTACAAAGTACAGTAATAAATGGATGAAAAAATATTGTAGCCTGTTTCTACAAACTGTTTTGATTTGCAAAAAAACATACTGTATTTAAAATTTTAGTGGTAACTTGTCTGCATTTGAGTAAATTATGGGAATTAAAATTACAAAGAAACAAACAATTGAGTCTTGTCATTTCTCAATTCCCATCTAATATTGCGTACAACCTTTTTAAGCCTTAGAAAAAAAAAGACTCCAATCTGTTAATTTTGGATTATTGCTGACTTGTAATTAGGCCTATGCCTTTCAATACTCTACTGCAGTAAAAGTACCTCAGATATAACTCACTACTTCACATCCACTGTTGGACAGCTACATTCAGTTTGTTATAAAAAAAACTTCAAACATGTAATAATGCAAATTCGGAAGCCAAACATTAAAGTGCATGTTTCTTATTCAATACAAAACAGAACAGATTAGGGTTAGATTATTTCCATCCAAAACATTTTATTGTCCTCCCACAAAGGTTTACCCTGTGATTTGGCCTGGTTGCTAAGCCAAAAAACATACATTGCATTTCTTCAGGTATGAGTGGAGGCATACAAAGGTCTCGAGAGTGAGACATGAATGAAAAGGGTATAGAGGATTATCCTTCAAGTCACATGAGTAATCTTTGCATTCATGACTAACCAACAAAGGGTTAATTTTAGATCACAGGAAGCAGGAGATGGATGCATCTGGCCTTCAGACAGAGTGAGCCTGTGTGAGGACCAGGGTTGTGTTTCTTGTTCACAATGTTTTTGTCTGCATCATGTATCGCTTTTATGTAAAGCTTTGTAGTGTACAGTACACACAGACAATGAGGATGCAACTCAGGCCCAAGTGCCCGACTGATAAAGCAAGGTCACATGGCCCAAAACGGGTGATGTCACATGAGGGAAGGGGTTAAACCGGACATGAATAAAACCAAAAGAGTCACTCTGGACAGTTATTGGTGCAGAAATGCCTCCATTGAGGCAGCACCATTACAGTTACCGCTACTCACATGTGGGTGAACATAAAAAGCCCTCCCCATTCAGTGAATGTGCAGATAAAAAATGGCCACATGGTGATTTAAGCTCATGCTCAAGTTGTGGTAAACCATCCAAGCACTTCTTCAAAACTATAAATTACACAGCAGCATTTTAACAGGAGAGTTAGGTCTGCTGCCTCTCCCGGGACAAGTGTGACATTCGTCTCTTACCAGACTAATTATGCCTGCTCACTTGCGGAAGTAAAACAAATTATGTGAAGCTGATTATCAACTTTCATATAGATTTTTTTTCTATAATATATTCATAAAGTTATTTTCTGTCTTCCACGCACCCACCATGCTTGCCACCACATTCTCTCGTCTCACTACTTTTATTCAACGTACACAACTTAATAAACAAGGGATTAAGCGTGAGTGACAGATCTGAAATGACAATCACTGAAAAAGCCAAAAAGACGCAGTCTTTTTTTGTCATCCATTGGCAGTTGGACTGACGCGACAGTCAGCCAGTCACAATGGTTTAAAGGAGGCTGAGACCATGTCATCAAAGGGGAGGGGCTGGGGGCTCTTTCTTCATAGGTGGTGTTTTACTTGTTTTTGTCGACTTGCTTGGCGTTGTCGTGCTTTCTTTAAGGTTGAGGTTCTCCAATGCAACATCTAAGGTCATGACCTCCACGCAGCCCATCGCCTGGAAATCGGCAAAATTCCTCATGGGGGCGTGGCAGTCTTCATCATCCTCTGAGGAGGAGGTGGACGCGTCGTCGTCGTGCAGCAGTGTGGACAGCAACAGCTCGGTCACAAAGAGGCTCCGGTCGGCCCACTGCGCCTCACACACCTGTCGCTCCACCTCAGACAGCCGTGGCTCGCTCAGCCTGCAGCACACACCAGCACGTTCAGACACCATTCACTTACTAGTCTTTACATTTGTATAGGATATAAGATTCTTTTGCAACACACTAAGATTCTGTTGAAAGATCTTAGTAAATTTTCATTTACTTTATGATTTTAACTTGTCATGAACAGATGCATATACAGTAAATTCATAATAATATAATTCCATTCATTACATTGTTGTTAAAGATGTTATTTCAATTCGACGAGCCACGAGACATAATGCACATGTAAATCCTGAAAGAGTCGTGAGTTGAGATTTTGAATGATTTGTTTTAAGAAGCTGTGAACCCTCCTGTTTCCTCACTCACACGTTCCTATATTCTACCAATCATAAATCAATGCTTGCAAATCCTACAATGAAATTGTATAAATTAAAAAAACGAGAACAAAATGTTTCGTCTTGAGTGAAGGTGGCCAACGAGGTCTGCAGTTTGTTGGTTGATTGTGTTGTCTGGGAGCACTGGGATGTTGCTGTATTTATTTAAGACAGGACTGGCCAATGTCTTTCAAAATTAACCTAAAAATAAGAATATTTAACAAGTAGACACAACAAGTGTAGTAAATATCATGTCATTGTGTTTGTTTATGGCCCGTGCAGCTCTATGCTGCTCCTGCTGCTCAGTCTGTAAAGCTCTGAGTGAGTGACTAGTGGGGCTGGGTATCGTTTTCTTAGTACGATACCTGAACAATCCTTTTTCGATACCTATATTAAATTATTTGTCATCTACACAAATAAGTAAATATCTAGATCAGTTTAAATTAACCAAATTCATCTTATTTATGTCAATTTGAGCTGTTTTGACGAGTTAAGTGTTAGTGGCTCATTTGACCTGATTGTAACCACTTGTTCGAAGGTGTTTTTGACTTGTTTCAATAGATTTCTACTTATTTCCTTGTTTATTTAAATTTATTTGCCAATGGGGTAAGAAAATTGGTCTTGTCCTTTTGGCAGTTTTATTTTTCTAATTCAAGCGAGATTACCTTAGAATCAGTAAAAACTGTATAAACCAAATAATGTAGATGACAGGAGTAAATATGTCTGAACTAGTCAAAACGGCTCTAAACAAGACTAATATTCTCAAACCAAGTCATTTATACTCCTGCTTGATTGTTAGTTTTGTTGTAGAACCATAAAAAAAAACATGTATTCAATAAATGCCATTACTTTTAATGTTTTGATAATTTATTTGACATTTAAAGTCTCTTTCTTTAGCGCAGTCTCAGACCCGCAGGCAGACACATTTGCTTTCTAAAGAAAAATATTTTTTCGGTACCAATTTATTTCTCGATACCGGTGGTACATGAATTATTATTTCGATACCAAACTGCCATCGTTTAATGTTACCCAGCCCTTGTGACTAGAGCCTTTTACAATCAGCGCACACGTTTTATCTGTGGCTTTTGTAGCCTGCTATTCTCTTGCTCCCAGTTGTACGTACTGTACATGTCAATCAGGATCAAATCGAAACAGTGATCTGGGTCAAAGAACATTGTGGTATGAATATTTTTGCCATATCGCCCACAAAGTCTAGTCTCTAAATTCTTTTATGCTGAACCCTTATTATTTGTGTATAAAAGAAAATCTGAAAAACCAAGGCACTCTCTCAAAAATTAATTAAAATGCTTTTATTCTTTATGGCATGCCTCGTTTGTCCCCCCGAGGAAGACCTGTGGGCTGAAACGCGTTGGGGTCCAAGTCTATTTACATGCCATAAAGAATAAAAGGCATTTTAACTCATCTTTGAGAGAGTGCCTTGGTTTTTCTGATTTTTTTATACATTGGCAACACCCCACCAAAGAGCACCTCTCATACTACAATTTTTCATTACTACCTGGAGGCCCATGAAGCGCCCTCTTTTCCTTTGTTATTATTTGTGGTTTGATTAAAGTTTTTGTATTTGCTTTCCTTAGTTCTGACAACATGCGAGACAATAAGACAATAAAGACATGTTTGAAATAAAGAATATCTGAGGGGACTCAAGGGAGTAACTGTAGAGTGAATGACCCACCTGCTGAGAAGAAACTGGGAGTTGTGTGCAGTGTGCTGAGAGGGTTCTGGAGGTCCCAGGTTGGGACTGGGGTTGGGGTTCATGTTGACGCCGGGGTTGGGGTTTGTGGCTGTGGAGTTTGTGAGAATTGCATTGGTGCGTCCAGTGCCTCTGGTGGCGTTTCGAGCAGATTCGAGTTGCTGCCGAGCCGCCTGCGCCTGCTGCCGCTCCAGCTGTAGCTGCATCTGAAGCTGCTGCAGTTGTGAGGCTGAGGGGCCCGAGCTGAGCTGCCCCCCCGCTGACCGCCGCACCCCGGACAACTGGGACAGCAGCTCTGCAAACACACTCCACAGGTTAGAGATCTGGAAGTACTCGCTTACACCAACAAGGTCTTCTCTTCTGTTTTACTTCAATTTAATGTGTCTTGGTTAATATGAGAAATCTTTAGCATAAAATACTAAATTCTGCTCATTTGCTGATGAAGTTCTTTGGATGAAGAGCGAAATGTCCTACACTTCAACTACAGAGTACAGATGAAGACTGAAGAATCTTAAGCTGGACACACACTAGAGGATTTTTAGCCAGATTTTTAGTCTGAGGAGGCGTGGCTCAATAAAAACTTTCTCATGGCATGATCTGTGGTGGGACTCCTTATGTGTGTCCGTGTGTCCTCATGTCTGTCCTGAAGTGTGTGTGGTCTGTGCTCAGATCTTTAGTCTTTAAAATCCTCTAGTGTGTGGGCACCTTTAGCCTACGACAAAATCCTTGTCACATTTAACAATTCCCATTAACAGCTTCTGTATGAACAGAAACGGACAGAGGCAAAAGTATGATGTGTTTTTGAAATTACAAACATTTCTGTACCTTCAGTGATAATGTCAGTTATGTTGCAAAAACCAAGTTGTGTAAATATTGTGTTGGATGCATGATCTAAATGGGTTACGTTCCTGTTCAGTTGGAGGCCGGTGCCAAAACACCTCTATGGGAGGGAAGAAATTGACAGCTGTTTTTCTTGATCATTATTTGTTAATGATTGGATTCACAAACCTGCCATTTATTCTCATGGCTGAAAGTCCTTTCTACTCAATATCACGCACATGTTTTTTGAATATTGTCATCACTTTTGGACACCTTCATGGAGAAAATAATTTAAATGCGCTGATTGAACTTGAGTTTTTATTTAATGTAGATTGGCCCTGGAATTACAGATAAGCAATAAACTAAAATAGACTAGAAATATGTATTTTACCATCACATAGGATTTCAGCTGCCCTCCAACTCAATTTTAAACTATAGACTGTGTTGTGTAAAATGTTGTGATGTCACATGAACGCAACCCATTGGCCAAACCAAAGCTGTTCTTTAATAAGCCTGTAATGTGCATGTCTTCAGGGGCTGACCTGCGATGGGGTCCATGGCCTCTCTGCTGTAGTTGGAGCTCTGTGAGGAGCTTTGACTGGTAGAGAGCCCCCCTGTGGTGCTGCTAGTGAAGTGCATGTTAGACCTGCGGGCCCGGGGTCCCCCCAACCCACGGCCAGGGTGAAACATCCTCCTCACGTGTCGGACGCCACTGGACTCATCGTGGAACTTTGTGTTAAGGAACAATGACCAGAATGTTTTTTCTACTTTCAACATTTTAAAAACTCTTCTAAGCCCATAGGTTCCACCAAACAAGTGGTAAAGAGTGAAAGGGGGTGAAGAGTGGGGAGTGATATCCAGCAAATTGTCAAAGTCAAGACTGAACCCACAATGCTGGCCCCATAAACCAGACAGCCGGCTGCAGCTGCTTTTGTTGTCTGCAAAAATAAACATTAATTAACTTAAAGAGGCTTTTAAGGCGCCAGAGCTTAAAAAGTTTGGTTAATCTATAAGCTATCCAATTTACTTCTTGTCCCCTTATCAAATGTTGTGAATCAGGTGGATAGAAAAACCATAAGAACTGTCAAAAGACAGATGTGAAAGGATATCAAGTCTCTAGGTGCTCTGTGTTCAAGTGTGAGATGAGCCGCAAAGTCATCGGTCACATGATTGGGGTCCCCACCTGGCAACGCTGCGCATATGGGGCAGATCTAGAAGAGAAATGAACAAAATCAAACTATGATTGCACTTGTTACGATAACCATTTTAACTGTATGTCTGTAACTGTATATCAGTTTATTAGAACAAACACAGACGCTAATGGCCCTGTACCAGAAAAATCACTTTGTCTTTGGAGAGATAAAAAGTATTGCAATTGGATTTTCGCAATTTTTATTTTAAATGCATATTTTAAACTAGTTCAGAAGTAGTAAACTAATGCCAGAATGTATTTCAGAACATGTTTGTGGAGGTTGAATACAGGGTTTACTGTGAGTTTGGTTTTTAAACTAAAGAGTCTAGAATAGCATTAATTCGAGACATCCAATTTTAAATTAGTGGTACAATTCTGAAATAATGTGCCGAAAAACAACCATGGTCTTGTCTAATAAAATGAAGGTATTTATTAATTGTAATTATTATTATTTTTATGTTTTTCTGAACACGTCTACGCCACTGAAGTTGCATCTTACATTAGGCATTTAAACATGCAGTCCGTGATCATCTACAGTACCAGGAGTTTGCTGTCCACAAAGTAACCTTTAGAAAATAATTTAAGTTTTGAACGAGTCGAAGGAAATCCCATAAGAATTGAGTATGGGATGGGAGGTACAAGTCCTCGTAACCTCAGAATATTGGAAATGGTGTTAAGAGATTTCTCAAAAGATGGGTGCATTAATGTGTAGTTACTCTGTACAACTGTATACTTCATAAAGCCCAAAGCGCACATGGAAAAAAACACATGCTGTAACTTTTTCAACATGTTTAGTCTCTATAGAATACAAATATCTGGTGGGTGGCGGCAAAGTGCCTCAGATCATTTTCACACTGGCACTGGTTAGATCAACGTAAAGGGGCTGTCGACCCGAGAGCGGGGCTTAAGGGTCAGGGTGAATCCAGCCACCAATTCAGGTCAGTCTAAAGAGCTGTACTCGGAGCAGCTCAAACTATCTCTCCCTCTGCACCGGCCCAACAAGACTTAACCATGAGAGAGAATGACCAGCACGTAACATCAGGGAAGCATGTACGTGCGCACAGGTCTGATTGCTTGATGCCCGTTGTCTGGAACAGCTGATCATTGTCACGTGGCCGATGGTGCGGCTTTTAGAGCAACAGACAGAGTATGTGAACACGGACTAAAAAGAAGATGAAGTAAAAGCAGCTCAAATTAGAGCGACCTCAGGTCGACCCATAAATCGCTCCAACGTGTGAAAACGACCTCAGTTAATCACATGACAGATATGCAAAACCATAATAATTATAATAATGGCTTACACTTGTATTATTATTGTTTTACAAGTCTGTGTCACACGTACTTCAAAGTGCTACACTGTAGTCATTATTCACTTACGCCATACTCTGTGGTGGTAAGCTACTACTGTAGCCACAGCTGCCCTTGAGGAGACCGACTGAAGCGAGGCTGCCAATCTGCGCCATTGGGCATTCCGACCACCACCAACCACTCACACATTGCATCCACACAGGCGGCGAGTGAAGAGTCAAGAGTCTGTCCCACATGTGGACGCAGCACCAGAATCAACTCAGCCACTTGATCATTTGCTCCATAGTGAAACTTGTATTTTGTAGTAGTCCATCAAAGACAGACATCACGAGGATAAGATCAGGAAGGAAACAGGTAACAGTTTTCAAAAGACGTACAATTAGGGGCGATAGTGGTGAAGACGGTAGCGTGGGTCGTCTCATGATTGGAAGATCGGTGCAGACTAACACTTCACCCACTCCGTGTGACTAAACCTATATCTGTGGTGGTCGGAGGGGCCGATGGTTCAGCTTGGCAGCCTTGCTTCCATCACTCTACCCCAGGGCAGCTGTGGCTGCAAAGTAGCTTACCACCACCAAGTATGGAGTGAATGAATGACAACAGTGTAGAAATCTGAGAAAGTTGTGACACAGGCTTGTAAAGCGAGTTGAGCAGGCGCGCGCCGCACATCCAAAAAGTCTGATACAAGTGTGCCTGTCTGAGGAAGGGCTGGCTTCATGCCCAAAACGTCACTCGATCCAAGAAATAAATATTGGGAGCAATCACAAGTTGTGCGGATCTTTTTGTTGTTACACTACAAGTGCAAGTCATTATTATTATCATCATCATTATTACTAGTATTACATTCTTGTTTACACCCCTGGATGAAGAATTTGCCTGTAATTAAAGCATACCACTTCTGTGGAGGTTTCTGTGTGTTCTGCAGCCACATGTTCCTGCAGTGAGATCTCTGTGTAGCCCATCCTGCCACAGTATGGACATGTGAACGCCTGTGGCTGCTCCACCGAGAAGGCCTCTCCTCCGTAATACAAGTCTAGAGACACAAAACACAACAACTTTACAGTCAACCCCACGGTGTTGGATGTCAAATTTTAGAATTGGATTTGAGTGCGTGTGTGTCACCTGTTGCCATGCTTACCAAAGTCCACTCTTGTTAATATACACTGCATGGGATGTTCTGTTGTGTGTCTGGTTGTTGTTGCACCGCTCTCATAACATGATGCACACAAGTCGTAGTCATAGCAAATTAAGCACTTGTATCGCCGACCTCTAAAGTTACCTTTTAAACATGCATCACAGCTTACACCTGGGAGAATACAAAGAACAGATAAAAAAAACACATCAGTTATAGTTTGAAGGAGCTAGATGTGCTATATTTTGACATCCGCAGCAAAGAAAGTCTTTAAATTGGAAGAAGAGAAGTAGCAGTAACTGTAGGGAAGAAATCCCATTTGTGATAAAAAATCGAGTAAAATTACAAAAATACATAGGTACAAGTCTCATTCAGGAGCAGATGGTTTAACAAAGCCCCATATTTTGTGGTTTACATGTGCTTACAGTTCATGATGTATTGAATGTGGTTGTGTTTATTTTATATTCTATGACCAGAGTGCAGCAGCCAACTGTAGAATATTTCACTACCAAAGCAGATGCAGATGTAGGGATTTGTTCAATGGAATCTATCAAATTGCTATTGTGTCTGTGTATAAAATAACCCCGCATCCCTAAACAAATAGATACTGTAGTGCACTTTAGTTTAAAATGATGATGCACAGTTTAGACTAGTTAGGACAAAGGGGGAACTAATGGCCAATTTCTGAAATAGCTTGGTTGCCATGGTTTCCAAGTGCATTTTTTCAGTTGGAAGAAGGACGGTGGGACACATTTCTGCTAAAGCTGCTTGGTTTTGCATTAAAGTGCTGCTAATAATGTGAACGGCAGCAAAGAAAAGTAATATATTGCACAAAATCTGACCTGACATTAGAGCTTTGATGGTGAGGTAAGTTTTTGTGAGGTATATTGCTTTCCTGTTTCTATCGTTTACATTATTAGCAGTGCTTTAATGTAAAATCAAGCAGCTTTAGCAGAAATTTGTCCCACCGTCCTTCTTCCAACTAAAAAATGCACTTGGAAACCATGGCAACCAAGCTATTTCA
>OMNZ01090752.1:13354-29938 GCA_900303255.1 Lesueurigobius sanzi | reverse complement strand
TCACTGCGTGCCATCTAAAAATACATATAATATTCTTGATAATAAGTTGCTCTTAAGTCATTTTTTTTTAAGTTATTAATTAAATAAGATATTTTTGATTTGGCAATCCAATCCCTTTGATTTGTGTATCACATTTTACCAACACAACGTTTCCAAAGTGCTGCATTGATTACATGTAACATGTATCAACATGTAACAATCAACAATAAAAAATAAATAAATAGAATGACATATAAGATCAAATCTATCTACATACGATAAAACCAAGAATTAAAAAATATATAATAAAAAAACATCAAATTAATAAAACATATGCCGGGTTAAATGCTGGTGTGAAAACTGTGATTATGACACAAATTAGGGTAAAATATCTTTCATTTTAGTTATTTGAACTATAACCATCTTATTAGTTTAATTGGTTTAAACTAATACGTTTTGCAATGGTTCCGTTATGTTTCAGTCCTGGTTTAGTCCTGGTTTAGTCCTGGTCTCGGTGTTACTAAAGCCAAGTATTTTCTTTGAGTATATTTTGCCAGTTTTTTGGCAGATCTGGTGATGACTGTTTTGGCGAAGTGGCTCGAGGAAGTGTGACTCACAGGCCTTAGTCACAGGACCAGGATATTTATAAATGGTATTTTTAGAAACGACTACTGTACTGCGACAAGGGGAGTATACTTTTAACGTTGCTGTTTTCTTACTGTTGGGTAAATTATAGCTAAATATGTTCACTTTGGTGGTATTGATGATTGACTAATTAATTGGAGAAGTACTAGGGGTGTGAAACTGTGGAGAAAGAAAAAGGTCACGTTCTAAGCTGTAGTGAGGGGGGAAAGCAACTGCTACTTCAACAAAATGCTGAATTATGGGTTTATTTTCTGCCTTCTTCTTTTCTAATAAAGATACAGCATCATGGAGAGGAACAAATTTGTGCAAAAGCCCAATTTTGAACATATATGGAGCTCAACAGCACAGCCCCCCTACTTGATGATGCTGGAAGTCAAAATCCCATTGAAAATCTCCATAAAAATATATATATCAATCAAACTATAATTATAAAAGGCAATTCAAAGTGCTTAACAACAAACATTTACCCGCCCAACTTCCATCCTTATATACTTCCAAGAACTATGGCAGGTAAACACAGTATGTGGTAACTCATGGACAAACAACACACAATTAGCATTGGAAGATTTATCCAAACCTTTTTAAACGGAAAAGTATTTTCGAGTATTTGGAATTTCTTGTAAAACACTGGCTACCAAAGTGGGGTCTGGGGCAGCATGGGGTCCTCAGGCGCTACAAGGGTTCTCCACAATTACCTATCACATAATGAGAAATCAATATGAATTTGGTTATATGATCTTATGTACCATATTCTCACCATTTCCTTTTTGTTTTTTTGTATTTTTGTGTAACATGTATGAGGAAATCCATTACATTTTCTTTCAAATTGAGTGAATTGTCATCATTGAAGGCCCCAGTGGGATCTTTGGATGTATGAGGGGGCCATGACGCTCTTAAGTTTGGGAACGGCTGTTGGAAAATATCTGTGCTATGGAAGTAAATATCCCATTCCAAACCTCCATAGACTCCATAGAGTTTAAAAGCACGGCGGAGGCAGATCAGCTACCTCCATAATAACAGGGGACGTGGACCATAATGCTAACGTTATTTGCATTTTTCTTCATGCTACATGCTAATGGCTAACTTCGAGTGTTGGTTTTACACTTCTACCGGAACCATCTACCTGCGTCAAAACATTCACGAAGACCCGATATTGTCTTAAAGATGCTTATTCTCTGGCAGAAAACGTCTAAAACTATATAAAACATAATGATCTCCAAAACAGACTTCCTTCCCCCTCACTAGGCCACGCCCCCCTAGCGTGACACGTTGCTGCTGTGTGTGTGTATGGAAGCGCTTTGGGACCAATTGACCAGCCATATTTTATTTTCGATTTGAAGCTTTATTACGGGCCAAAGGTGCAAGGACAAGCCGAGAACTTATCGCCTCTTTTATGGGATGCGACACTAAAAATATGATTTAGATTGAATAGAAATAAGATGAATTACATGGATGACCGAGTGTTTACTGGTCATGTAGGTCATTGCACCTGCACCTGATCACACTTGTGCAGTAGTAGTAGTAGTACAGTATTTCACTAGGGTTGAAATACTCTTTTAATCTTTTGGCCATTTTTCAAATCGTTTTTTCTATTCTTGGTTAGTAGTTGTCTTTGAAGTAGGGCTGGGTGATATTTTCTTTAATTTAGTGGTTTAGTCTTGGTTAAGACCTGTTTTAGTCTAAGCTCTCTTCTTCTTCTTCTTCTTCTTCTTCTTCTTCTTCTTCTTCTTCTTCTTCTTCTTCTTCTTCTTCTTCTACTTCTTCTTCTTTCAGTCCAGAGTTTTGACACGCTTCCCTCATGGTTTAACCCTGGTTCAGTTTTGTTGATTGAGTCCTTGGGTTTAGACCTGGTTTAGTTCTGGTTTAATCCTAATAGTAGAAGCAGTTAGTGGAGAAAAGTATTTGAACTCAGAGCTGTGTTAAACATGAATCACGATATGACGATGTTACCAAAAAAGCAGGAGAGAGTGTGGAGGTGGAGTGGGGGAGCATTGGTGATTGGAAAGACCTTTTTACCAATATCTGGAAAAATAGAAAAAAACCTTGTCAATAGTACCTTCAGAAATATATTTCCAGAGGAAAATGCAGTGTATAGTTAAAAGTGATATGGAAATACTATTGCTTTGCATATAGTCTGTATTCCTTTATTCTGAGGGACGCTTTTCTTTGTAGATTTTTGCAGCTAAGCTCATTAGCGTTGTTAGCTGCTAATTGCTGCACACTCTATGTAAATGTGGTAAACACAGTCAGACATTTGTTTTAAGCCAGTGATGTTTGGAAGAAGGAGACGGCAGGAAGTTGTGTTCGTGATAACCTTGAAGAGTCCGTTTATAAATGTGGTTTATAATGAGCCACTGACAGGAAACAGTTTTATCTTCTACCTACAGTGATACCGGTGATAACAGTGTGTAAGATGAACAGGCCTTTCTTTTGGCATTTTTTTCCTCTTCAGTTAAAAGCACATTTTACTATTTCACAACATGGAAACAGCTGGCAAAGTTCTATTTTAGAGGTCAAATATTTTAAGAGACACTGCAAGTGAATAGGGAGGAAAAATGTAAATTTAATTTGCTGTAACCTTTGCTGTATATTACTGACCTAAAAATGAGAAAAAGTTTTATGTCATTTTATGTTTTCATATAGACATTTTACTGTATGTGTATATATCCATTACCTAAATAACGGATAAATTGATGGTTTTGTTGATATATTAGTTACAAAGATTGGTTCAGGGGGGATTTTGGATATCTTGTTTTCTAAGATTAGAAATTGATGAATAAATCTGCTAAATACTTGTTTTTTTTAGGTAGGCAAAGATTGTTCAGTCTTCATCTGTACTCTGTAGTTGAAGTGTAGGACGTTTTGCTCTTTATCCCAAGAACTTCTTCAACACTGAGGTTGTTCACACTAATCTATGGTCCTGCTCCGGCCACTGGTCATTAGCATAACAGAGAGATGGTTTATGTCTAAGGATGGTGCTAAATTAAATCTAAGTCCTCCATTGCGGATCATGGATGAATTCTCTTTCTACAAATATGGCTTCTTTTATTCCGCACTCAAACCGTCTATTCTCTTTAGCTAAAATGTTAACTTTGCTATCTTTGATTGGTGGTTTTGAGATGGAGATGCACAGCCGACTGTGGGCCACTAAAGCTTTCTCTGCGGTGCTGATAAAGCCTTCTAAGTAGTTGTTTTGTCTCTCCAATATAATGCTCTTTGCATTATTTTTTCTTCCTTGCACTGGATTGCGTAAACTACTTTACTCTGTTTGTGGCTTGGGGTCTTGTCTTTGGGATGGACTCATTTTTGCCTCAATGTATTAATTGTTTTAGGGTTCAAAATGAAATAAATCAGGCAAGAAATTGAGTATTGAAAGTCTCTCTGAACAAATCTTCAAAATATTGCTAAGTCCAGGACTGGAAGGTTTGGAGTCTTGGTGCTACTAAAGCGGAGATGTTGACATCACAATGTGAGGAAAACGCATTTTGAGAAAATTTTCATTGAAGTTAAAATTTAGTTCTATGGAGAAATGTTGAATCAGTGCAATAGTTATGGTTTTTATGTGTTTCCAAGTGAAAGTTTATAAGTTATGAGAGCAAACTGCCCCAAAACCTGCAGTGTCTCCCCTTAAGAGGTGTGTGAACAAGTTTGAGAACTCTCCTGACTTAGACCATTTAGTCCTGGCTTGATTTAGTCCTGATAAAGACCTGGCGATAATTTGACACAAAAAAGAAAACACAGGCGATTCTGATTATCCACGTCTCTGCTCTATATTAAAATTGCATTACCGTGATGCGTTTAAAGAACCTGGGACGCTGCCGTACTGAGAGGGGGAGGTCGCTGGTGGCTAACCTGCCGTGCATGAGCAGCAGGTGACCCCTCCGCGACCTTTGAAACAGGAAGTTTCCGTTTGTGGTGCTAAACAAGACACTTAAGGTGGATTTACGTGGACGAACTAACAGCTTCGTCCTCAACAATGGCTTTTTACTTCAGCAGTCATTTCTATTTGAAGGCATTGGACTACAATGTTCATGCAAGGAATGCTGGGATTTGTAGTTTTCTCCTTCCATTTCTTTGGCTCTGTTTCGCTTCTCAGGGGTTTCTACTGCTTTCCAGCCCTGGATGCAGGCTTTTAATAGACTACAAATTTATTCTAAACTCTTGGGAATTGTAGTTTTTAGCTTTGGATGTATTTTTTCATCATTTCTGTGGACAATTTGTCTTCATCCCAGACCTAAGAATCCTGGGAGCTGTAGACTGAGGATTAATCTTTTTTTTTTTTTTTTTTTTTACCCGGAGTGACTGGGATTTGTAGTTTTTTATGGCTGAAGAGGCAGAGGAGGGTGGTACTTCATCAGATCTGTGAGTACAGCAAAAAAAAAAAAAAACAGGAGAGAATCTTATATGATTGTCCTCTGTGGGAGGAGTTAACACCAGTGCACCCTATCTGAATTTTTAATTTGAAATTTATATAGTTGAATATAATGGTTTAAGCAGCGTTCTCAAATGTATTTATTTTATTTATAGAATAGGGACAATGTATATTAATGAACATTTGCAACATTTGCAGTGTAAATATATGACAAGGTACAAATATGACAGGAAATACAGCTGGATGATATGGCCAAAAAAACCGAAATAATTTCTGTTTTATTTTATTTTTGTATTAATAACACTTTTTTGTATTAAAAAAAATAGCTATTACTTGCATGTAATAGCTAGTTGCTGGGGATAGTGCATCCCCAAATGCACTATATGATTCATGACAATAAAACAAAATATACAGTTGTGCTTCAAGCACATGCATTTCATAGAATGTGAATGATAACACAAAAATCTTATTTGTGGTTAGTGGTTGCGTGAAGCCATTTATTGTCAAACAACCTCTTTGTTTATGCTTTTCAACTATATTAATATTGATTGAAACAAACATTTTGTCAGAGAGTCCTGTATTTCAGCTGAAGGGAGTTTTTCTTTGCTCCTGAACAATTTTCCTGGCAGTTGTTGAAGGTCATGTAAACGTTAGATCAGGGACATTTGAGTAGTTTCTGTTTCATTATGATTTGAAAAGAGTAAACTCAGTTCTTTAAATAAATGGCTTTGCACAACCACGAAGGGGAACATAAGATTTTTGTATCATCCATGTTCTATGAAAAATGGCCAAAAGATTACAAGGATATGTAAACATAATGAGCACAACTATACATATTAAATTAACCTTAGTTTAATTAAATAAAAATGAATGAACGATCTGGACGTTTTCAGTCAACCCATCAACCACTATGTGTGATGTCAAAGCCTGGTTTAGATCATTACTGAATGAGCAGATCTTTTGAAATGTTACTCAAGATTAGAGATAGTGTGTGAAATGGCATCTGAGCTAAATGCTAAGTCATTTCAGTTCAGTTTGATGCTGTTTTGAGGGTCGTATACACGTCCAATCCACACTAGATATAGAATAAAATTGATAGAGAAATCACAGAAATTATACAAATGTCACTGGCTTCACCATTAGTTTGAATGGGGAGAGGAAGTTCGATGAGGCAGAGTCCGGGAAGTGTAAGCTAGCTGGGCGTACGTATTTCATGCAACAGGCTCGGATAACTAACTTCTAACTTTCTATGACCTCTACGTATGTCACTTCCTGTTCCCATGTCCAATAAGGAAGTGACAAGATTAAGGAATAATGAATGAAAGTAAAGCGTGCAATACATCAATGTTCCAATTAAACATTCATGACGGCAATGGGAAATGTAACTGTGTGTGTTCTCCGTCTGGAAAATGAAAGTAAATGTGTTTTTTCCATATTTCCAGGGGTATCCAGCAGCAGTTGTCGAGTTACCGGGAGAGCGTGATCCGTCAGGCGACTGCCGCGGGCGGGCACCGGGACGACGCGCCCACCTGCGGCATCTGCCACAAGACCAAGTTCGCTGACGGCTGTGGCAACCTCTGCTCCTACTGCCACACCAAGTTCTGCGCCCGCTGCGGAGGGAGGGTCTCACTCAGGTCCAACACGGTGAGTCCAGAGTCCAGACAGTTTATTTATTTTTGCATAGCCCGATATCGCTACAAGAGGGCTGCACAGGCATGGAAACAGTGAAGCAAGGAGCAAATGTAATATCCAGACAAATGTAGCTCGATATCCAGTGATAACTGAAGGACGAGACGACGATAACTGCAGCTCCGACTGTACATTAGCCAGGGACTGTTGTGGAATTTTGTCTGGGCTATAGAGGAATACAACTTGAGAGATGTGAGAGAAATTAGACACTAGTGGTCAGGAAGGCAGTGCCACAAAAGCAGGTTTTTGGGGAAGTTGCTCTTTGGTGTTTGGTCGTGATGGGAGAGTGAAGCCATGTAACACTTAGAGGCTCTTTGATAAATTGTTTTAAAAAAACTCGAAGCTTTGAAGCTGCTTCATGTGACATCACTGACATCTTGTGGACAAACGTTGTCTCATAATGTGTGGAAGCCAATGTGTGCAATAGAAGTTTACAACAGAGTGGTGCTTTGGTTGTTTTCAACATGTTATTAATGTCTGAATGGTCAAAACAATAGGTAAACGAGCAAGAAGTTTTGAAATATGGTTCTGTGACTGTCCGGTGGACTTCAGAGCTCCAGTGGGCGGGGCCTCAGACACCTGCTCGTGCTCGCTCCGACACATACATCTTGGAAGAAAGTGTTTGTGAAGGACCTTTTTACTTCACTCAGTAAAAGCTGATCTAGTCCCACATTGTCTGTAGATCGCACTTCAGACCTTTTTCACTGACAGTCATCGAAAGCTTGGGAAGTGAGGGACATGTGCGCATATGTATTTATAGATGTATAGAAGGAGCAGAATACGCCGTGGCTCACCGCTCCACACGACACTTTGGTCACGTGACCAGCTGATGTGTTAGACGCTCCGGTGCAGTGCTTCGAAACAATTTGCTTCAGGAAGAACAATAGAAGCTCTGGAGAACCAATGGCACTCTTCCCACATTGTAATTATCTATTTACACTTTCTAAAAAGCCTTTATTGTACTGGGCTAATATGCTGGTTTCTTCCACACGTATCAGCTTCCTCTTAAGAGAGATGTTGTCAAGAATGTGTTTTCATGAGCACGTGTATATGGAGAGACGCCAATACAGAGTCTACCGAAAGTACAGAGTCTGAGAGATGCTCTGCTGAATGCGGGGAGCAGTCACAATATTATGGGAACAGTTACACAAGCATTTTAGGTGAAGTGTCACATAAGATAGTACAGCTCCACAAAGGCATATGATAAACACAGATATGGGATTTAGCCAGCAAGGACATTTCAGACAAACGGGCACAATCTGTAGAGATTCCAAGACCAGGGCCTCTGTACAATAAAGGTCGAATGAGAACATGATGGAGCCAAGTGGTTACAAGGCACAGTTACATAAAAGCGTATGATCAATGAACCAGATTTCCATTACAAGACTTTAGTCGGCCTTGGGACTATCGATAGCCCGTCCGTCCATGGCAGTGGATCTCTCCTCATTGTGGTTCTCCTCGAGGTTTCTCTGTTTTTCCCAATGGGTTTTGGGGTATTTCCTTGCCGTGATGGATTGTCTAAGGATGAGGGATACTCTAGGCTTGTTATGTTTAGACATGCCATCTGTTAACATGCTACGTTTGTTTGGTCATTACATTTGCTCCATGTTTCACAGAGTAAATCCGGTTGTGATATTGGGTTATACAAAAATAAATTGATTGATTGATTGATTGAAATGTAATCCCCCCTCCTTAGACCCTCCTCCGCGACAAGGGAGACATGAGGAGAGATCCACTCCCATGGACGGACGGGCTATAGATAGTCCCTCAGCCGACTAGAGTCCTGGTTTAGTCCTGGTTTAAGTCCTGGTTCAGGTCTGGTTCATGTTATATTGATATGTTATTCTCCTGCTCAGTTACAGGTAAAGGTTAATTGGGCATTAGTGCTGCTGCAGACCGGGGGGTTTTAAACTGAGGGTCGGGGCCCTCGGGGGGGTCCGGAGGTGCCCTATACCAGGACAGTGGGGGGTGGCTCTTCTCTCTCTCTTTCTCTTGTATGTGTGGCATTTACTACCAAAGCCTGAAGAGAGACAGGAGTTTGTGGCTCACTGCATTGTTGAACTCTTACCACATAGATCTAAAAGTTGAGTCTTGTCTGCAGAACTGAACAAAATGTTAAAAACACCAAAGTATTTCCTCATAATCCTTGATTTTGTTTGTTATATTGTTTTGTTAAATTGTGTGTATGTTAAATATATAGTACACTGTTTCCTTTTGTATGCTTGATGAGTGGGCAACATTTGGATGCATCTCAACATAAACCTTCTGTTGTAAATAATGATTGTTGTTTGGCTAACGCGGTGCCTTTCTCCCTCATGCCTGACTGGATACAGGAGGACAAAGTGGTGAGTGCTGTGCGTTTCATTTCAACCTAAATCTTTTGCTTCGATTGTGTGGTTGCTGTGTGCTTCATTGGGGTCTGCGTCTGTTGGTCCTGAGCCCAAAGTGAGAGCTTGTATGACATATCAGACATTAAATTTGGGTTTGGAATTGAAAAATGTAATATTTGTTATCTGTTCTAGTCTGTTCTTTGGTTCGGACGATGTTTGGGGGGGATGCCCTCAGTCGTCCAGGAGAGTTCCAATGTTGTGAAGAACAGGTTGTGTTCATGTTATAGAGTTCTATTCAGTTGGAGCTGGTGCCAATACAACTGTACAGTATAGAGAGGAGCAACAAAAAGGTTAACGCCCCCTTTTAGGGTAAACCGGAGGCTGCGTCCATTGAGATGAATGGGGAAACATCGACTGAGATCTTCACATTTACGTTTACACCAGCATGGAGTGAATGAGCCCCCTCCGTTTCATGTGTGAAGCGCTTTGGGTGTGACTATGTCATATGAAAAGCACTATGCAAATAACATTCCCTTTCCCTACGTCTGAAAACTAACATTTTATGTGTTTTATATATTTTCTAATATAAAAGAGAAGCAAATCAAGAGATTTTTTTGGCCAAATGCGGCCCACGACTATAGTGCACACATCTCTGAACATGTAAAAAAAAAAAGCAAGTCTCTAGCCCATTCCTGGCAGGAGTTATGGATGTTTAATAATAATTGTGGACCATAATGCTCACTCCAGTCACTAGGGGGCAGCCAACATTTAAAAACAGTTCCACACCTGTCCCGCAGAGGGCACTGACACTGTACTATTACATTATATAAGCTACAAAAACAGAAGGGGGTCTGTCACTGGTAAAAGGGTTGTTTTCAGTGTTTTACAGCCCCCTGGTAGCACAGGCTGGTAATATAAGTGTAAGCCATTATTATTATTTAACAGGCTACAGTCCTGTGGGGCTTTGACCAATTTTAAAATGTCAATCAAATGGTCTGAATTATCACAGTGCTAATTAGTATTATTAATTTATAGAAAAAATGATTTGTCAATAGTATTTTCCTGTTTACAATATATGCGGCCCGCGACCCGCCATCGTAGGGGAATTTCGGCCCTCGACCCAAATGAGTTTGACACCCCTGCTGTAAAAGATCCACAAAGAGGACAGTTAATGTTTTAAAGTGGGCTAAAGCTAGCCAGAAGTTAGCATGTTTGAACTTTGATATGAACTGTTTAGCCGTTCATAGTGACTGAATTTGATAAAATTTGAGGATGTAGTAGTTTATCCATATAACTGTGAGTAATTTTGCAGCTTCTTATGTTTCAATATTGCTTCCTTTATTTTTTTACCTATTTAAGTACGAACATGCTAACTTCCTGCTAACTTTAGCTCAAAACTCAATGGACACTGCCTAGTTTCACCCATAAATGTTTTCGTTGCAAAGAAGAAAATTTCAAATAGAAAATTGACAAATGTTGCACTTGATCAGTATTTGATGGTGGTTGGATTCACAAACCTGGCATATTATTCTAATGGCTGAAAGTTCTCTCTACTGGTCAACATCATGCACATGCTTTTGAATATTGCCACCACCTTTGGACACCTTTATGACAAAAGAATTAGACCTTTGTGACAGAGAAAACTCTTTGTGACAGTTTTTGTTTCATGTGGATTGGCCCCAGGAATCTCAGAGAAATGAGCATGAACTAAGACTAGATATCTGCATTTTAACAATCACCATACAGTTACCAGCATATACTTTTCAGCTGCCCTTCACCTCAGTTTGAAACTATAGACTCTTGAGAATGTTGTGACGTCACTTGAACGCAACATTTTCCAAGCCGTCGACTGGATTAGGTTGTTTGAGTTGAGACAAAAAAGCCTGTAGTAGAGTCTCAAGGGACGTTAGACATGTACATTTTTACATACTACTACAAGAATGATCAAGACTAAAAGACTCAAACAGCTGATACTTTGCACTCCGTCCTCTGGGCAGATGCGTTCTTCTCGTCCGCTCTTTTCTTATTGATTTGGGGAGTTTCTTTTGTGGCGACAGAGCGATGTGTCATGTGTTCTTATGATTACTATTGATCCTGTCCACTTCTGCCGCTGCGCTTCTCATTGACTCGGCTGCATGAAAAATCGCCCGCACAAATGTAAAAATAGGACAAACCACATAAACTGAAGGCAGGGAGGATGCGACAGGCCAGAATATTAGGTACATGAGTGATCATAGGAAAAAAAATGTACTTAAAGTGGGTTCAGAAAGTTTTCAGATCTCTGCTAAATTAGTTCTCTTTTATTGTGCACCAGTTTAGATGCAAAATTTGTAGACGTTTCTTTTGTACTGGGAAAAGAATAGTTTCGTGTACAACAGTGGTGGTGGTCAAAGCACTTGATTTCGCTACTTAGTAAAAATACAGATGCCATTGGACATACAGTATATTACTCCAATACAAGTAAAGTTGCTCAGTCAAACTCTTTAGAAACTCTTAAGAAAGTGTAAGTCAGTTTAATAAAATGTTGTGAATAATATATTTGTAGCTTCTAGATGGCGCCCAAATTCATGTAACGCAACACGGCCTGCCATGTCTTTTGGTTAAACTATTTATAATTTCATAAGTTAAATAAGTTACATTTTAAAGTTTATAGTTGGTGAATGAATATGCTAAAATATATGATAAAAGTGTCAACAGAGTGATACATCTTCTCCATAAAAGATTGTTTTTTGTTACTGCAGAGTGAGTGCTCCTCTTGCTGCATAGACAATCTCTGGCGTTTTTTCTCTCTCTGTCACATTTCTTTAGTAAAAAAAATATTTTATAATAGTTTTCTCATTATAGTCATAATAATAATTAAATTAAAAAAAAAAAAAAAACAATATAAAAATGACTAACTCCTCTTTAACGGTACAATACAATACTACCCTAACTCCAGTACCAGTACTACCCTATCCTGGTTCACCCAGAGACACAGTCATCTCATCAGCTCTTTAAACATTTTGTTAAATAAATCTTGAGATATTTTTGGCTCAGTCTCGGCATTTAGTTTATGTTGATTGATGAATGTTTTTCGGACGTTCACTTGGCAATGGTTAGAACTAGAAGCACTGGACCCTTGTGGCCTGTTTTGAGAGTGTTGCTTACTCCAGTACATTTCAGAGTCTGTTAGATGTCTTTTTTTGCCCACTTTGTTTGACAAAAAGAAGCTGCATAATAATTCTGTGCTCCTGATATAGACTGTGCACCTCTTTCAGCCACATAGCCCTCTCATCATTTGGCGGCACGGTAGTGCAGTGGTTAGTGCTTGCCCTTCGCAGCTAGAAGGTCCCGGGTTCGATCCCAGACCAGGGCCTTTCTGTGTGGAGTTTGCAAGTTCTTTCCGTGTCTGCATAGGTTTCCTCCAGGTGCTCCGGTTTCCCCTACCACTAAAAACATGTACAGTAGGCAAGGATGAATGATGTGGAGTATGAGTGTGTGAGTTCTTCTTCTTCTTCTTCTTCTTCTTCTTCTTCTTTAAACTGTAGCTCATCACCTATGATGCTTCCAAAAGTATGTACAGGTATCTGTAGTTTCTATTCTAAATTTCTATTCCATGTATCTGTAGTTTCTTTTCCACTACATTTTAAACTAAACTCACAGCTGTGAAACTGCTGGTGAATGCAAAACCTGTATAGCCTTTTCTTCAGTCTAAAACAGTGTTTCCCAACCAGGGGTGGAATAATTTCAGAAAACAAATAAGATACAACTTGATTGTATTCTTGATTATTATGTTCAAAGAAAAGCTATTTAAAATATTTAACATGTCAATAGGAGTTTTTGTCATACACTTTCTAAATAATCAACAAAACCTTCAAGGCTGAGGGTACTTGGAGTTCAAGTGAAAGGGCCAAGGGGTACACAAGCCAAAAAGGTTGGGAACCACTGGTCTAAAACCCCAGCAGCTCCATCAGTCATTTTTCAAAAACCTCATTTAGACTTGGTTTAGTACTACAGTAGTTTAAAAATGTGTTTCAATCTGATATTTTTACTTGCGTAAATTGGTTACCCCTGTACTTTTTCTTAAGTACCGGTACTACTTCCACCACTGGTTTGGAGTTGGAAAATAACAATATATGGTTACATAAACACACACTAGTAAACATTTTGTACTAAATGTTGGTTCACTGTTCACAGTAAAAACAAAAACAACCATAATGTGAGTGCTTAATAGTCGTTAATACTAAAAAAAATTAAAATAAATAATTAAGTAGGCTATTGTTTAGTGCAGAGACATATTTTGCGTAGTTTAAACATGTCCAGGCAGATTCCCATTTGAGAGAAGATTGAAATATGAACTTGGAGACACTGGGTTCTCTGTTGCACAGACCGGATTTTCTCTTTAAGTGAACGGTTCGAACTGGATCTGAACTTTGAAAAGATACAGATCTTCTTTTTAGTCAATTCTCCACAGATTTACACCGAATGGACCCCGAGAATCAGCACAAACGCACTGAAAATGATTTGTCAGACAGTTGTAGCCTCTTATCAGTCATTGTAATCACACCCATCGTAAGTTTCAGTTTGAGTAAAAAGCTGAGCCTGTTTGCAATTCGTACTCAGATAATGAGTTTTTCTGGCTGATGTCTTAAAAGATCTATTTAAAGAAAGAGCCAGCCTTTTCAACGGGTCTTTGAAATACATATTAGCAACATTATTGTGTCAGAGCTGCTGTGTCCGTTATCAGCAAAACAGTAACGTTCAAATGTATTTTCCTGCCAGAGAAAATAAACCTTCAAGATAATGATGATTTTTATGAGGCTTATTTTAACCTTTGTTGTCCAAACAGATGGAGCGCCTCATTATTTTCAGAGGACACTAATCTGTGCCTTTCACTCCGTCCTCCATTTATTATTATTTATTATTTATTCACTCGCGCTGCGCCCCCCATACGTCAAACTGTCACCGACTGCACCAGACACTTCCTGGTCCCGCCCCCTCCTGTTTACTGTATCTTCAGTTTGGAGCGTTTTCGCAGCACTGTGGTATAAGCCTGCATGATTCGGAAGTATTTATGTAACTGGTATTGCAATTGTGATTTATGATTTATGTCCTAAATTCATGGTTTAGCTCATTGTGTGTGTGTGTGTGTGTGTGTGTGTGTGTGTGTGTGTGTGTGTGAAGCATGTCCAGGAACACTGATGTTTGGGAGAAAAATTACATATAAACTGGTAAACTAATACAAGAATCACGCTTGTAGAGGTCTAAACTACGAGGTTAGCAGGTTTTACATAAGACATCTAGACATAATGAATACTGTACATGATAAATAAAAAGTACAGTATATTGCACTAGTATTGCAGTATATTATCTAAACAACTTCAGACATTGCAATTCATAAATTATTGTTCCTTGTGGTGGGATCCTCTAACCTGCAGAAGCCAGACTGTCCGCGAAAAGTAGGGACAATCAGTACAATACTTGGAGCTGATTGGGCCCCAGTTAGTACACGCCTTCCTAAATCGGTTTAACCCAATCACAGCAGCAAGTCATGTGACGTATCACCTGCAGCAGGAGATCTAGTCGGGCGGAAAAGCACAAACATCTTTTCCATCTACAAACTTGCTCTTTTTCTAAACGAGAAATGGGCGGTATTTCAGCTAACATAGAGTCAATTGTGGCATCTACGAAGTCCTCCGAGGTAGCCATGTTTGTTTTTGCCGGGGCTGACTGTTGTCATACCTACATATCCCGCCCCAAGCCTCACAGCAGCACGTCATTGGTCCAAACCACTGGTTGTGATGAGGCGCACGTATCAGCTGCCAAGTTTACTCTATCAACATGTCTTCAAACTTTAACGTCATGTGGCTTAAAGTACTAAAATAAATACAATTTCTATGCACATTTTGCGATTAATCGTAAAAATAATCAGCCTACCAAAATAATCGTCATTTACAGCCATAATATAAAACTCTGTAGTTTAAGATAAGATTTGACTTTATTTATCTCACAGGAGACATTTTCTTGTTACAGCAGCTCTTTACAAACACATTTGGTAAAAGCATAATGAAACAAATGTACAAACAAGTAGAATGAAAGAAATAACAACCTTGAGAAGGAATGTATAAATAAATCAATACCAGTGTGGACTTGTTTGATCTGAGAAGATCTCTACAAACATCAAACATGTTCTTAAGTGCATGTGAATCCTGATAAAAAAAAAAAAACTGCACTTAGCCGACAGTGGCCCCATTAGCTCCCCCATCATTTACAGTAGAGGTTATGATTCATTTGCCAGATTGCGCTGAGGATTGTTTGCACACAGTCGACCTCCTCTCTCCAGGAGCGCTCAGGTTCTCCTCTGCGCGGGTTCACGGACGGGTGGAGACAGAGACGAGAGCGACCGTGAGGCGCAGTGAGGCGCGGGCAGCAGCAGATGCATGAAACAAGCGCACCTCCAGCTGCTGTGGCCTAGTTTCATCCGAGAAGCTCCACTCGGCTCCACGTCTCTGGGGCCGCGTTGTGGTCATGTGACGGAGGCCGCGGCGTGCTCTGTTTACTATGGGTTAGACCTGGTTTAGGTCTGGTTTAGATTAACCCAATCCAGATGTACGAAGACCTGTTTTTGGCTTGATTTGATCCTGGTGCAGCTCTGCCATGTTCTGCCATAGTTTGGATCTGTTATTTATAAGGAGCTTTGTTTTTATTTTTGTATATTACTTCAGTTACTGGTTCTGACTTAGTCCTGGTTAAATTGGCTTAGTTTATACCAGGGGCCAATTATGCTTTGGCTACAATCCGTGGCTTGGCGTGTTTACATGCATGGTTCTCATGTGTCTTCATGTGTGGCCAAGTGGGGAAACGCTGCCCACTTGACCCTTCAATCTGGCCTGCAAAGCATGACCAAGTCTGATATGCAAGAGTTAAAAAGGGTGAACACAAGCTTTTCACTGACATAAATAAAGATAATTCATATACCTGCTGCTATTGTGTTGCTTTGGAATATGTATAAAAATGCATTTAGGTGATCTATTTGAAAATTGTACTTGTTTGATACACCCAAATAGGGCTGGGTGGTATGGCCAAAAAATCTCATCACAATTTTCTTTAGTTTAAATCACGATTTTGAGTTGATCACAATTCATGTGTATAATGTCTGTTTGGCGACTAAAGCCATCTGCTTCTGCTTGGGTTTAGACCTGGTGTTGTCATGGTTTAGTCTTGGTCAGAGGTGGAAAGTAACAAAGTTAGAAGTACAAGTACAAGTAAAAAGTACAAATTATTGGTACTTTTACTTTACTTAAGTACATTTTATGATGAATACTTTTTACTTCATTACATTTCAGAGCCTTTCTACTCCACTACATTTTTAAATTGGGTTCAAAGTAAAAGTTGTTTGATGAACTGGTTTAGTCCCAGTTTAAACCTGGTTTTATCCCAGTATAGACCTGATTTAGACCTGGTTTTGTCCTGATTTAGACCTGGTTTACTCCTGATTTAGACCTAGTTTAGTCCTAATTTAGACCTGGTGTAGTCCTGGTTCAGACCTAATTTAGTCCTGATTTAGACCTGACTTTGTCCTGGTTTAGA
>OMNZ01090750.1:0-11256 GCA_900303255.1 Lesueurigobius sanzi | reverse complement strand
TTGTTTTGTAAAGAGGAATGGGCTAAACTTTCAGTCTCTAGATGTGCAAATCTTGTAGAGTCATAGCCCAAAAGACTTGCTGCTGTTATTGCAGCAAAAAGGGGGTTCCACAAAGTATTAACTCATGCTGTATGAATACTTGTGCATGCCCAACTTTTCGGTTTTCTATTTTTTGAAAAATAACAGAATCATGTATAATTTTTCTTTCACTTCACAGTTGTCTGTTACTTGTGTGTGAACTTCCAGTAAAAAATTCTAAATAAAATATTTATGTTTATGGTTGTAAACCTGACAAAATGTGCAAAAGTTCAAGGTGTATTAGTACTTACGAGAGGCACTTTATCCTTTAAAAGTTAATTTGTTTGATTTTCTGTGAGACTGGGTTGACCATTTCCATTCATAATGTCATCGCCTAATGAGAATTACACTGTGAGCCGTAGTCCAATAGCTTCTGCAAAAGAGTTCTGTATAATCTGTATAATTCAGAATCAGAATAGTCTTTATTGCCTTTTGCAATAAAAGAGACTAGGAATTTTCTTTCGTGCAACATGGACCATAAGCTGTAATAATGATAAATAATAAACTAAAAACATACAAGAAATATAACGCTATAAGGGCATGCATGAACATAGAATAGGATAAAAATCAAATAAACTAGCCAACTAGCACAATGCAAATTCAATTCAAAAGCATTAGTATAAACAGAGATGTGCCTAAACTGTGGCTTTGGGCAAAAGAGCAGAGCCTCTTTGCTATCTGCTGATGGAACGATAAGATGAAAACAAATTCTGTACTCGTCACCGGAGCTTCCTTTGACGTCACGCTCAGCTCTGGGATTTATCATCCGAATCTGACAAACCTTGACTTAAATTACAGCTAGAGAGGGTATAGATGAGGGGATAAGAAGGGTCCCTACTGAGGCTCCGCAGAATAAATGTTGTATTTTGTCTGCTTTGTCACTTTATATCGGGAGTAAGGCTGAAAGGACGGGTCTAAACTTTTTTGTGCTAATTCACACAGTTTATAAAGGTTAGACTACAGTGTTTTGTGTTTCAATAGTTGTAGATGTGTGGAGTATGGATGTCTCGCAGGCGGCTAACATTTTTGTCAGAAAGTTGGAGCTTACGACGTGTGTTTTATTTCTGAATGTGGGAGATGATTGTGGTGTGTGTTTTCTTTTGTTATTTTGTAATGCAGCTAATGTGGCACTGTAGCCCAAGACAAATTTCCTCTTGGGGACAATAAAATGTACCTTAACCAACCAGTACCTTAATCCAAAGATCGTCATCAGCTACTAAAGACTTGAGCACGCTGTGGGTCTCTTAAGAGTGACCCACTATCTTAAGAGTTGTTGTAACAAGTGAATTTCTCCATCGTGAGATCAATAAAGAACTATCTTATCTTATACAGTAAGTATAACCTGAAAGTTTCTGCAATGTACAGTTGTGCTCAAAAGGTTATACCCTTTTAATATTTTGGCCATTTTTTTTTTTTATAGAATATAGAATATTATAGGAAATCTTTTTTCCACTCATGGTTAGTGGTTGTGTGAAGCCATTTATTGCCAAAGAACTGAGTTTACTCTTTTGAAATCATAATGAAACAGAAACTACTCAAATGTCCCTAATCTAACGTTTACATGACCTTCAAGAACTGCCTGGAAAACTGTTCAGGAGCAAAGAAAAACTTCACTTCACTTCAGCTGAAATACAGGACTCTCTGTTTCCAGATGCACAATATGTAAACTTTTGATCAGGGACATTTGGCTAGTTTAGTTGAAAGGTGTAAACAATTTTTGACAATAAATGGCTTTACGCTACCACTAGCCATGAGTGAAATAAAGGTTTCTGTGTTATCATGAAATTAAATGTTTATTTTAATTATTATTTTAGTATATTGTAAATCCAGACATTTGTGGAAATAATAATATGCAATTACGCATCTACATATGAAGCATTTTGTCAGGTTGAGTTTTCAATGAGTTAACTTTATTTCTGTGACAGTGACCCTAAAAGTGACCCCCGTTGTTGTGAAATGTCCTTATACAGTACACTCTATAATGAAGAAATAAGATTTTAGAAATGTGTGAGTAAAGTTAGGAATGTGTTTGGACCACAGTTATCAATTCAATTTACTCGCCCACTCTTTCATTATTCATTATTTCATTTCAGTATTTGCAATTTAAAAAATCAGGTACAGTGCGTTTAAGTGCAATGGGATGTTTTTTCTCATGTGCCACTGGCAAATTGGTTTGACTCAACTACTTAACCTATGGAGGGCAAATATTCTTCAGTCTTTATCCGTACTCTGTAGTTGAAGTGAAGGACGTTTCGATCTTAGTCCAAAGATCGTCATCAGCTAGATGACGATCTACCACAGCGATCTACCACAGCGTGCTAAAGACTTGAGCACGCTGTGGGTCTCTTAAGAGTAAACCAGAAGGAGGAGTAAGCTCTAAGTCCCTCCTCTCTTGGTGCTAAAAGTAGGACAAAATCTAGCCTATTCAGACTTAATATGGCTGGTTACCTCTGTATTGTCTCACCCTGGTCTAACTTCTAAGTCCGTTGACACTCCCTTAGGGGCCCTGCTGCTCCTAGTACTCCAGGCTCATTAGCATGTTAGTGGAGATGGCTTCACTCTCAGGTTGTTATTGTCAATAGGTTTCTGTCTCACTAAGTTGTCATAGATTGGATTCAACGTATACCGGAGTCCTCCGTTGTGATCCATAGCTGGATTTTCGTTTTTAACAAATATGGCCTCTTTGACACCTCTCTCAAACCATCTACTTTCTTTCGATAAAACCTTAACCTCGCTGTACTCAAATGAGTGTTTGGTGGCTTTGAGGTGGAGATGCAGCCGACTGAGGAGCGTTACTGCTAGAATTGCCTCTTCGGTGTTGACCAAGCCTTGTTTTCAGTAATTGTTTTGTCTCTCTAATGTAATGTTCTTTGCATTCCTCTTCTTTGCAATGAATTGAATAAACTATGTTGCTCTTCTGTAGTTGGAGTGTTACTTAACTTTATTTAACCTATAGTTATTTCAAGAAAAATGTACTTTCTATATCACTTTTTGCAGTGTATTATGTATTTGCTGTTGTCCTTGCCCTCAGGTCACATGGTCAGTATGGCAACTATATTGAAAATGGCAGTCTAATAATGATGTGTGCATTCAGTCTGTTCCAGTGTGTAAAATAGCTGTAGATAATGTCTCCATAGGTGTTCGGCAGATGACAGGCGAGTAATGGAAGTGAATGAGATAAGTGAGGCAATTAGCTTATCCCCAGAAAGTCAATTTTTAACAAAATGCATTCATTGATTCAGCGCTAAACTCTCTAATCTCTGAAAATTAATTTTCTAACAGTTTATTAAAGGATTTGCTGAATTTTGTTCCTCTGAAGACAGTGTAGTGGTTGGATATGATTTGATACTGAGGATTGTAGCTGCAGATCTTGGACAGACTGTAGTACAGATTAGTGCTTCTCAACTGTTGGGTCGAGGCCGAAAAGTGGGTTGCAGGACTATTATTGGTGGGTCGCAAAGCTTTTTTACTTTGGCTCTGGTCGCTGTGATACTGCTTCTTGGCCAGGTGAATGAGAATTGGTTCTCAATTGGCTCTACCTGGTTAAATACCTGGTTTTCTTGTTGCTAATATTCGAAAAATAAATAAACTAAAATAAAGCTCAGATACCAGAAAAATGAGGCTTATTCAATGCTTAATTCAAAAACAACCTGTAGAGAAATGTAGTATTTTACATTATTTTAACAGATTTCAGTGCATAGTGTTTTGGAATAATTTTGTTGGAGTGGGTCGTCGAGGTAATGGGGGATCCTGCTGCCACACTAGTTGAGAACCACTGGTATGGATAACTTTACTTACCCACTGAAAACGAGGTCAGATTGTCATAATTCAAGTCAATTTCACTTTTAGATTTTGTTTTTTTCAGTGAGTTAATTCACAAGACACAGCATAGGGTACATTTGTCACTAAAACTCCTCAGTGATTGACTCCAAAGAGCCATTGCAGGGACATGGTCTGTACAAATCGACAAGTCAGGATATAAATAAGCCACAGGAAGCCAACTGTAGCCAAGTCCAGTCCCTCGAAGATCTATTTTACCGGAAAGCACAATCACCAGCTCACGACAACGCTCTGGGAAAGGCTGCTCTGGAACGTCAGCTCGTAGTAGCTGTCTATAGCTAATCAGTGACCCAGAGACATTGAATACCTCCTGTCAGGCAGAAGCCTCATGAGTAAGTGCCAGGAAACCACGGAGATGCAAATACCTGATTAGTTTTGTTGTTGTAGATGGACTTAATAGCACCGGATTTGTTAAATCCTTTGTACTAATCAGATACTGCTCTTTAACCACTTACTAGTTTTTGCACCAAGGGGATGAGAGTAGTGCAAATTCTAACTAAACTGAATATAATGGCCACTTTTACCCTTTTGGGAACGTCCACAAACTGTCATGTTTGAAACTGCAGTGAGGGAGGAAACAAAGAGGGAAAATACCTGCTCTTTTTTTTAACCATGGGACAGTCCCAGTCTGGAGCTCTGTGTCTCTTGTCCCAATGGTTGTCCGTAAAACCATTAATTTGTCCCAATTTTACATAGGCTCTGTCCCAGGTGTTGAAACTTAATAACTTTTGCCGTCAAACACAAAATTTCCATAGCGACTCAACCCAATAAAAAGCTCAGTTGTCTTTGAGCTCAATGCTGATTCATCCATTTAATTGACATTAGTCTTTTACCAACTGTATGACCATTCAACTTGGGGTGAAAACTTCACACTTTGGTCGTATAAATTCTCATTTTTGTCCCAGTTTTTAAAGTGGAAAATCTGGTCACCCTCCTTTCCACATACTACATGCCGAGTTATGGATGTAATGTGTACCTAATAAAAGATACAGATAAATGGAGAGGAACACAGTGGTGCAAAGGGGCAAATGTGTACAACAGGGAATGCTAACCACAATGCTAAGGTTTGCTTTATGCTACATGCTAATGGCTGGCTTCGAGTGTCGGTTTTTCACAAAACCTCCATAAGGACATGACTTTGACTTTATTCGTGTGTGGTAAATATGCTTAACGTCTGCCAGAAAACAATTGAAAAGAATGAAAAAACTAATGATTTCCACGAAAGACTTCCTTCCCCCTCGCTAGAAGGAGAAGTCAACAGCCAATCTATCATAAGTAATGGATAGTTGAATGTTCGCACTTGACCTAATTAAACTTTTATGATTTTTTCTGGTATGCAATTAATATGAAATACAGACCTGTGTGTTTCCAATATGTTCACATGTTTCAGCCACGCACTTAGAAGTGTCATGTGATCCAAAGGGATTATTTCTGGTATGTTGCTGCGGATGTAACGTTACACAAGTAAAAAAATATAGGCAACAAAGAAGTGGTTGACGTTACGCTCTTCGTCCTACACTTCAACTAGAGTACAGATAGAGTACAGACTGAAGAATCTTTGCCTACGATGGACATCTGTGCGACTGAGAACTTACACAGACGTAGGTAACAAAGAATTCCTGAAAATGAAGCACAAGATATCACCTTCAATAACCCTGTCAGGACCAAGTGGGCTACTGATCCTAATAAACGCTATTCAAAGTCCATACTCGCCTCTCGCCTCGGCCAGACTCTGTGAAACATATGCAATGTGACGTTTAAGATTAAAAACATGGCTGTCGCGATTCAGGGACACCGAAACAAAGGGTACAAAAGGACGTGTCGAAGTGAAAAGTGGCCATGCAAGAAGTGTCTGCGCAAAAGGGACGCAGAGGAGCGGGGACCTGTGGGTTATCTGTGCATTAGCAGGCCTCCTTTGTGCTTTTCAGCTTCATGCACACGGCTAATGGACGAGATAGAGTGAGTCACAGCTTTGTTAGCTACATGCGTAAGGGCTTTCTTCTCTCCTCTCGCGCCCGTAACACCTCCTGAGCCCGACACTGATGCTAATTTAGCTCGCTGTTAGCTTTATTAATACTCTCGCAAGTCCCAGCTACTTCCACTTGTTGATCTGTGCGGGATCTTTGAAAAACGCGGAGATGGAGCATTACCGCACCTGCGACTGAGCTGAATGCTTGAAATAAGGGGTGGGCTAATAATAAATAATCTTTCATGTTTTGTATTTGTACTGCTTTTAAAAGTATGTAGGATTTTCAAGGACTATAGCACTAATGGAAGCATGTACTGAACTTGGGAGAAGGAAACTAAAAGCATCCAAGAGGAAGAGCAAGACAACAAAAATAACCTAGTTTTCAGTTGTGAAAGTAGAATAAACTTCTCCCTACTAGACTTCTGCATATTATGCCTGCGCCTTAAACATTGTTAGTCGCTGTCCTCAACACTAAAACTAAACATTGTCAATGATGGAAAACTCCTGTACGATTTAGAGTTTACATAGTATACAAGTCAACATGGTGGAAGAAGTAATCAATTTTCTGACTTAAGTAAAATTACAGATACATGAGCAACACGTAAAAGTACCAGATTAAAATTCTACTAAAGTAAAAGAAGTTTCCACTTTCAAAGGTTTTTGCACATTGTTTTAACAATTGAAAGAGTTTGAAGACTGCTGGTCGCCTCCTGGCTGCTAAGCTTTTAAGGCCCCAACGTGTGTCCAAATTAATATTTAATTTTCATTATTGGCTGTATGGCACAATTTCTTTATTCCATGTTATTTCCACAAAGTTGATACGGTAATAAACAATTTACCTAAACCAGCAGCACTTAGGCCACTTATTTGATAATGTTCATTCTTTAGTTTAAACTGTTTTTAATGTTCTTTTAGTAGTTAGGTTTGTTTACCTGTTGACTAGTTTCGGCTAACTTCCTGTAGCCTTCATCAGAAGCATCATGTGATGGTGAAGTGACGTGTGTGAGGCTGCTTAAAATTGATTTTCCAGGCAGCAGGGGAAGCTAGTGCTCCCTACTGAGTGACTGACGCCTTCTCCAGGACCGTCCCAGGTGTGAGAAAGAGTATACGCTCCGTCGTCCCAGTTCATTAATGTTGCTGCATGTTTCCTGATCTCGATAGCTTCTCTGATCCAGCGGTGGTACTTGTTACTTTCGGCACAGATGCCCCTGGCATTGTCCCAGTCCATAATGTGGTTCTCCCGCTTACAGTGATATGGCTGAATTGAGGTTTTCCTGTAATGCTTGTTCTTTTATTGCTCTTGTTTGTCGGCTGTCTCCTTTTCACACTTCTTTAGGTGCTCCTTCTTTAGTATGTTGAATGGTCTCCCTGTCTCCCCCACATATGTTTTATTGCATGATCGGCATGGCATTTCGTAAATGTCACATTTATGGCCCGGATGAATGATGTCCTTAGGTCTGACTAATTACAGTCTGAGTTTCACCATCATGTGACGCTACAGGAAGGCTACAGGAAGTTAGCCGAAACTAGTCAAGCAGTTAAACAAACCTCCTGTCTTACTAAAAGAACAAAGCAGCCCCTATTGGCTGGGAGAAAGGGTGCATTTTGGCTCCTACAGAGATAAACTTGTTATGAAGATCGTAGGCAAGATCGTCTTCACCTGTACTCTGTAGTACGTCCCTCCTGTCTTGGTGTTAAAAGTAGGACAACATCTAGCCTATTCATACTTAATACTGAGACAGAAACCTATTGACAATAACAACCTGAGAGTGAAACCTTCTCCTCTGTCATGTTAATGACCCTGACTACTGGGAGCAGCAGGGCCATAGGGAGGTGTCAACAGACTTAGAAGTTAGCCCAGGGTGAAACAATACAGAGGTAACCAGCCATATTAAATATGAATAGGCTAGATGTTCTACTTTTAGCACCAAGAGAGGAGGGACTTAGAGGTTAGTCCTCCTTCTGGTTTACCCTTAAGAGACCCACAGCGTGCTCAAGTCTTTATTAAGCTGATGACGATCTTTGGACTAAGATCGAAACGTCCTACACTTCAACTACAGAGTACAGATGAAGACTGAAGAATTTTTGCCTACGATGGACAACACCTGTATGACTGAGAACCAACACAAACGGATTGTTATGAAGAATTGTGCTTTTCTAATGAAACCAGGACAGAATCAGGTTTAAACCCAAACCATAAACTAGTTCAAAAGCATTTCTTAAAGGGACTCTACGGAAGTTCAAATTTAAAAAATAATATATTTTCCATTCCCTACATGCTCCATCAATGTACTGTGAGCCCACACCAATCCCACTCAATTGCTGCTATAAGCCTGCACTGTCACTCTAAAGTTGCCTCCTCGGACCGAGGCAGCAGTCATGCACGAGCTTGGAGACTGCAGTTACGATAAACTTGTTCAAACATAGACTAAATGAACCGCTGGTGTTCAAGATTTAAAAATTCTGACAGGCAAAGATACCTGCTCTAAAATGTCATGAAGTAAAAGCAAAAAGTGTTAATCATAAATTGTACTTGTACGTTTACTTGGTTATCTTCCTCTAACACGTGTTACATTTGTATATTAGTCACAAAAGGAGATTATGGATTTAACCTTGAATGATTTCTTTTTCCTCTTTGTTGGTGCGTCACCCTTGGGTCAGTTACTGTTGTTGCTCTCTAAAGGACATTAAAGGATGAATTATGGCCTGTGTAAAGACCACTAATAACTCTGGACCCCAGTTTGAGAACCGCTGAGGCTGGGCTAAGCAACTGCAGGTGCAAGGTTTATTTTTACAATGCCAAAGTGTAATTGTTAACCTTGTCCTCTGATGGTTTGTGTCAAAGTAATGCTATACTTGTTATTTTTCTGGAAACCAAAGCAAATGCAAAAGATGAGAGTCCTCTCTTTAACAAAGGCTTTTATTGCTTCCTGTTGAGAATAAAACACTGTGCTTTTCCAGGGTCTTAGTTTAACCTAATGAAGACAAAAGCGAGGTATTTGTTTTGGAAAGGCGAGCCAGGTAAAAGCTTTCATTTGAAGAACACCACTCCATTCTGTTTCCATCTGCTTTCATAGTGACGATCATTTGGAGGGAACATGTTTTTATTTTAAATCTAATGTCACCTTTCCTTTGTGTCTCTTGCGGTAATGAGATGGATTGTTTGGTTTTGCCAAAATGAGGTGAATTTGAGACCAATTTGTTTGGAAGCTTGGTGCAAAGAGCTGCAAAACGCTTATTATATGCAAACTTAAAAGGATGAAATGGAACTGTGGAGGCCAACAGTGTAGAGGGGGATCATTAGTGTATAAACACAGTGTCTCTGTGGCATTTTTAAAACCCTCATTTGGAAGAGATGCATGCTATAAGAGCAAACATAGATATGTGTGTACCTGCCTGATTCAGGGGCGTGTTATGGAAAAGGGACATTTACAGTACCAGGGCGGCCCCATGTTGGAAAAACTTAAAGCAAAGTTTGAATTCAATCAATCAATTTATTTTTGTAACACCCAATATCACAACAGGAGTCATCTCAGAACAAACCAATATCAGACATCAAGAATGATCGAAATAAGTCACACACAAATGAATGTCACACACGAGTGATGTGTCACAACCAGGTGTAATGTCCCGTAAATAAGTAAATCAGACAAAACCGAGTATCCCACATCCTTAGACCCTCCTCCACAGCGAGGAACAACCCAATGAATACCCAATATTGAATACTTGTTTGATTTGTGAGTTTAAATACAGCGATTCTTTTTTTGCTTGCTTCTCTTCACTTCTTGCATTCGTAACCCAGAGATATCCCGCCCTAAACCACAATACTGCCACGTGATTGGCCCAAACCACTGCTGGTTTGGTGCGAACGATGAGGCTGGAGCAGTACAAGACATACAGTATTCTGATGTGTTTGCACATTCACAAATACCGCAAGAATCCAGCTTGCAGGTAATTTAGGCCTGAGTTACATCTGCCCCCAAGGTAACCAATCAGATTCCAGGGATGACCTTTGGGTGACCCCTTGACATGCTCCGGGACAAAATTGATGGGTTGTGCTAAAACGATAAGGCACATACATAAAGAAGAGTTGATATACATACAGACATGTTGGTATTACGTATTATAAAAGTCTTTTGTGGAGTTTTGGTCAAATGTCTTTTTCATCCTGAGCATCTCCTTGTTTTTCATGAGGACAAACTCAAAGACACCTTCAGTGACTTCTGTGTTATCGATTTAATTTGTTTTTATTTATTGCACGGTCTTCAGTCTGGAATACAAAACCAGAGAACATACTTTGTGCATCAGTAAGTGCTGCAGAAATGAGCTGTTTATTTTAAGTTTTACCACATTGACTTCAGTCTGCCTTTTGAATTTTATTGAGCAATAACATCCTTCAGAGTCAGTCATTAGTGATGTTCGACTAGGGCAGGTGAAAGCGTTGAGTTTTCAGGCATGAGCAGTTTTGTTTCTCAATGTCAGTTTGAATGTTTGAACGCGTAGCTGTCAGCTTCTCAAACAGTTGTTTGCTTTTAGCTTACTCCACTGTCTAAATCTCTGCACATATAGTATTTAGGATGAGTATAAAGCAGTAGGACTGCATGCATTTACCTGGAGCG
Organism: Lesueurigobius sanzi; assembly: GCA_900303255.1. Taxonomy (NCBI): domain Eukaryota; kingdom Metazoa; phylum Chordata; class Actinopteri; order Gobiiformes; family Gobiidae; genus Lesueurigobius; species Lesueurigobius sanzi. The sequence continues at coordinate 750 of OMNZ01090750.1, read as the reverse complement.
AAGCCTGTCACAGCATCGTGGAGAGAAAACCAAGTCCTTCTTGGATGAATAGGCTACAGGCTACTCCATGTCTCTCCTTCGTGAAGACCATTCTTTAGCTATAAAAGCACGAACGATGGAGGAATACAGCTAAATGACAGCGGCACGCAGTCCTTCACACGCGGTTCTCAATTCCACTGGCCAAGCAAAACAGTGCTGCGTCACCGACACCGACGCGCTCGATTCCACATCCTCCGCTGCGCACCGTCGTGGGCCACCTCCGAGCTTCCCCCAAAGTGCATCTCTGTGACACGCGGAGCAGGTGAAGAGGCCACACCACTGCCTGCAATGGCCCGTGAAACACTCTCTCACCAGCCGCTCACCGCTCGTTTTTCTTCCTCGCACCACTTGCATTTGGACACGATCCAAATCAACTGCATCCAGTCGCAGCCCGTAGTCTATTCTGAATGTGACTGCGATTTCTTAAAAGTGTACTTTGTGACCTCTGTGGCTGATGGCGATTTCAAGTTTGGCGCAGACCAAATGGGGGAAAAAATCACTGCGGTCAATGCGCCAATCGTGACAGGCCCTTAAGATACTTGTACACATGCATGTTAGATTATTAGATTATTATTAGATTAGATTATTTATTTATTTGTCAAACCATAAAATGGTTCGAAATTATGTTTCTCTCATCCTTGATTGTGGAGCGGGTTCGGGGGAGGGGAAAGAGGGGAGGGAGGGAGGGGAGGGAGGTCAGCTTCCCGATGG
>OMNZ01090746.1:38059-67902 GCA_900303255.1 Lesueurigobius sanzi | reverse complement strand
AATATTAACAAATTAATACATTGTTTACTGTAATTTGACCATGAAAGTGAACTACAGTAGAAGCAGAACTTGTTTGGAGAAACAAAGCCATCAAAGTTACACAAACGACTAACATTCTCTGAAGCCCAGTCAAATGCACATGTGTCTGTGCAAATCATCTTTTTTGATCAAAATCTCTTGAAAGACCCTTCAAGGCACTGATGTGCATCAGAATTTATGAATTATGATGAAATTATTGAATGTTCAGAGCCATTTATCTCTGCAGGTAAACAGCAGTAGAGCAGCACATGTTTGGAGCCAAGTTACATCTATGACACTCAAACTCTACTTTACTAAATACAGCCTCAGGACCAACACAGAGACAAAAAAATCCATACTAAAAGCTCTGTGTTAGTCTAACTGCTAACACATTTTTGACTACAGCAAAAAGACATCTCTAAAATACTATTGTTAGGGGCCAAGGGTTAAAGAAGGACACAAAGCAACTTAAAAAGTTTGAGCCATGGTTCAGGCTAGTGGGAGAAGTCCTGGTGGCTGCGGAGTGGCTCCTCACTCTTGTGTGGCTGGGGCAGCCATCACAACTATGTATTAAATAAAATGTGCCAGGATGCAGGAAGACTCATCTGAATTTTTATTATAGAAAAATTTCATGGAGGTGGACTCCCAGACCCCCCCCAATTTGTGTGTGTGTCTGTGGGGCCCCCCTCCACAAAAGGGTCCCCACCCTCGAAAGGCTTCAGAGCCCAGTTTCAGGCTTTGTCAGCGCATATACTGTAACAGGCAACAGCAATTATTGCAAGGAATGGCGTGGAGGCTCAGGGACAGGGGGTGGTTAGGGGTGTTTTTTTGTTTTATTTGGGGGGCACTAAAGTCCAAGCTTCCCTATCAGGAACCAAATCGGCTAGGGCCGGCCCTGGTTTTAATTATTGTACTGATTCAACATTTCTCTATAGATTTACATGGACAATTGTTACTTCAAAGGCCAATTTCTCCAACACCTTCTCAAAATGCATGTCCAAAAACATAGCCTTCCACTCTTGTACTTGATAATAAATAATAAAAAATTCTTGTGCCTCTCAATGGCATGGCTGTTAGTCTATATTATTCTATAGAGTTAAACACCTTTCAAATTAATATAAATGACTTAATTTATCAAAACAATTGCAGTTGTCACATTGGAAAGGGAGTGCTGGAGTTTCTGTTGTGTCCAATATAGGGAACACTCTCTTTAAACTTTTGCGCTTTTGCTATAAATGTGATAATTGATTTCTCCTCAAATACAAGAAAGGACACATTTTTACCAAGCTGAACATAATTATGTCGACACTTGGAATCAAAGTGAAATGTTCTTTTGTTGGTTTCAAAGCCTCGTCGCCTTTTGTCGATACGCGGCGCATCAAACGCTCCACTGAAACGGCTCTGAACAAATTAAGTTCCTCGTCTTCAGATCGACTCGAGCGCGTCTTCTGCCTGTCCTACAACGTCTTTGAGCAGGTCCCAGGGCTCACCGTGGATTTCCCCAAAGCTCTGGTCTCTAAATGGGGCATTATTCAGAACAGGGTCCCAGCTGAAAGCGGGACGAGATGAAGAAAGGCAGAGATCCCTATAGAAACTTTTGATGTTTCTCAACATTCCAAGTGTCTTTAGTTTTAGGAAAGGTTTTGTATGCATGTTTGATGCCTAAACAGGAAGTGTAAGGGGAAAAAGCAAAAGCTATATCCGCATTTAGTGAATTTACCTCTGCCAAGGCAATGGTTGGATCAGTTAGTCAAGGGAAGATTCCTTGCATCACCTTACATTGCCAATATAAATATCAAAATGATTCTAAAGTCAAACAAAAGCCTGTTCCCGTTCACAAAGCTGCAACAAAATGATAACAAAACATATATTATTACAGCAGAGTCAAGTGCTGTGCCTTGATGAATATTTATGAATTCATTGAAAGGTTTTCTTCATTGTGGCTCAGGGCCATTAACATCCAATGTCACCAATTCAGCTGTAGCACTGGGGGAACATGAAGTAGAAGACTTTTTGTCAATGCAATTTTAGAATAGTTTGGCAACGATAAGTAACCTTGGTGAAATGCTTTGTATTGTCAAGAGCGATTCAGTCGATTTAATGATTGAATGTACATTGTCAGTCAAAAGTTTGGACAAACCTTTTATGCATTGTTTTTTCTCTATTCTCAACTCTATTTACATCGTAGTTTCTCATTGAATGCTTTAAACTATGAATGAACACGTATGGAAATGGTTGATTCTTCGATATAGCCAGTCTTTACTTTGTTTACGATCTGAAATGATTTTCTGGTGACTACATCATGAAGTTTACAGTTTTTTGAAGGATCTATTTCACATTGTTTTATTTGCAACATAAATCCATGTGTGTTCATTCATAGTTGAAGACCTGCAGTAGGGCTGGGCGATATGAGGATAAAAATAGAATCGTGATCTGGTCTCCACTTCGATCTGCTTTTTGGGAACATCGTCATATCGTAACTGGGTCTAAATCAGGTCTAAACCTGGACAAGATCACAGACCAAACCAGGATTAAACCACTACAACACCAGGTCTAAATCCAAGAAGCAGATGGCTTTAGTCGCCTTTTAAAATACATTATACACATGAATTGTGATAAAATCGAAATAGCCCTAACCTGCAGTGAGGAAATACTATTTAAATAGTCTTGAAAATAAAGAAAAAACTTGTCAAAATATGTCCAAACCTTTAACTGGCAGTAGGTCAGAACAGTTTGTTACATCAGCCACTGGAAATAAATGTATTTCATGGAGACTGAGACTGATTTTTCAATATATTTCTGCTACAACCATTGTCTAATTGCCTTCTCGATTTCAGCAAAGTACAATAGGTCAACATGTTGGCTATTATAATACTCTTTTTGCATAGTTATTTCATGCTTTTGTTATTCAGAGTCCATTTTAAGGTAATATGAGTTGAATCTCTTGCAAATGTTACAAGAAAAGCAGAAAGTCCACAGTGTATATTCAAGGTTTCAAGTTCCAAGCAATCGCTCAAGGCAAGGAAATGTAGCTTTTGTGATGGCTTTTCTTTCAACAGTTTGTGAAAAATAGTGAGAGCGATGAAGACATGCCGGCGTTCATCATTATTGTTCACATTGTCCTTGTGTCTGACGCCTTGCAATATGCTCAAAAAGCTAATCCCACCTATTTTTTAACATTCTCTGCAAGTCCAGTGTCTTTTAAAGCTGCAAATTAGGTCAGTTTGTCATTTTAGTTTCATGCTACCCAGGCAATATTTAAAAAAGATGGTCATGCTGGTGATAAGTTTCCCTGTAACTTTTTCTCCCCCTGTGGCTCGGCTGTGTTGCTCCAGCCTGTTGCGGACTCACCAATATAGTTTTTCAATGTCGGGAAAGTTGAAGCCACATCAGAGGCGGCTGCAAAGGCACACACTCTGTCTCGCCTCAGACCATGAATAATTTACTCCCAGGGGCCTCGACTTTTCTGCCGTGACACGAGTATTCAGCAGCACCTGTATCTCTGAGCGCCGTCGTCCCGGTGCACCAGCCCCAGGGACGTGCACCCCCCGCCTTCCCCAGCTGGGCCCTATCCGGAGCGCTGCATAGAGGGACCGTAATGAGAGTAAAAGGATATACTGTAGGTGACTTAGACAAACTGTATTGATCCTACTCACAGTTGCTGAAATGAGAAAAAAATGAATAGTGAAGAGTATATCTGAGAAACATGGGACACAGGAATGGGAGGTGTGGGGTAATATACAATGTGTTGCATCGGAGACTGATTTAGTCATTTTGAACTAAAATGAGCAATTTTTCTTCATTGTTGACAATAGGAGGAGGCATTGTTGATCAGTGTTCACCTTCAATGCACAAGCTAGCTAGTTCGATCCACTCAGGAGGCTTAAAGGACAAGAGTGTGAATTATAAATAGTTTGTCGTGTTCAAAACTCATTCTGAACTTTTATTTTTTACACATTCCTAACCTCTAAAGTCGTCACAGGAATGAGTTTATTAGCACGTTTCACAACTTTCAGAGAGCATTGCTGTCATGTTAACGCAAACGGTGACAAAAACCTTCTAGTTCACGCTCAAAAATAAAACAATTAAGAGCTTAGTTGCTTGGTCCACAAAAGCCCCCTTTCCCCACAGATTTCTGCTTTTACAATAGTGAAGAACAAAACAAAATTTACGCTGTCCTGGATAAGACATTTTAGTCACAATTGCCCCCTAAATCCCAGTAATGTAGCAGTTTGTGACCAGAACTAGCCTGCCTCCATGTATGAGATATACATTGGAAGACAGTCTGGGATTGCGCCCATGACTGGCTTTCAAATCCGAGACTAGATGCGGGACTAACAAACCCATCGTAAACCAAGCAGAGAAACACAGAAAGCCTCCGGAGCAGCCAGTTGTTGTGGTTTGAAGGACAAGTTCAGACCATTGACAACAGAAGATATCTTGAGTTTGTTTGTAGACGCTGAAAATGAGGCATCGCTAACTCCCGCCTCCCGTGCTGCGATTGGTCTGGTAGTGCTCTCACCAGAGTTTGAGCAGCCAGACTGTGCTCCAATGTACTGTATCTCATTCATGGAGTGAGGCTGGTGACGCCGGGTAGACTGGAACAGTTTGACCAAAAAATGGATATTCCAAAAAATAAATAAAACAAAACAAAACACTGGATACTGAGATTATAATGGTGCTTCATGAAAAGAGATATCATGATAAGTTAACCTTACTGACTTTCCAATTAAAACAATCTGTCAGTGGAAGTATTTTTGCAAAAAGAAAATTTCGAATTGGAACTAAAAAGCTAGCATAGTGGTGAACTTTTAAAAGGTGATGCATGTTTCCCACAAAAATACTAAACAAGTTGGAACCATTTTTTCCCCCCTTCTCAAATGCTCTGGGGAGTCTCTTTGATGTTTTGGCGACTCCAAATTGGGGTCCCGACTTCAACATTGGAAATCACTGCCATTGAACGCTGCCTTACGAAAACACACCACCTCCACTGTTGACGAATGTGAAGGATGAAGGAAGTCTTTCTCCAATTCGCCGACGACTTCTGTGGCATTTAATCGAGTGAGTGAATCCCCCCCCCTCCGTCTCCATCGTTCTGGATTTCATCGCTCAGCCTTCACCGCTATAATTATGCGAACAAAAGGCCGGGTAGGCTGCGCCGGCGTGGGTGTCTTTGCTTGTTTACTCCGCGTTTCCCGATGGCACGCTTGTTTTTCGGCGTCTTCTATGTGGCCTATGTAGCGCGCATGCTAGCTGTGTTTTGTCGCTTGCTAGTGCATGTCAAACCCCCCTCCCCACACATCGACGTGTCTCGCGCTTATTACCCGTGATGTGGCAGAAGGCAGCGGTGTTGGGGAGGGGGAAAGGCCTAATCAAATGCCTAATTGGTGACACTGTGGCGTGGACTGGCAGCGGCGGAAACAAAAAAAAAGCCAATGAATTAATGGTATGTTTGTAGAGCGCAGGGAGGAGGACAGCGCCGGGGTCCGGTTACAATGAAGCTACAATGCCCCGTGGTTTGGGCAAAAATAGCCCTTGTAACCGCATTGCGATTCTGTACAGTGTTTCTGGATGTTTGGATGTCTTTCGAGCATGTTTTGTGGACGGGGTGGACTTATAGGTCATAGAGGTGGAGGATTAGCATGTGGCCTATTGAAAAATCGAATGTTTCAAGACAAATTTTTACATATCCCTCTCAGCGCTGGTAGGACTGCGGCGAGAACGCTATCCACTGGTTTGAGGTTAATATTCTGGTCCACATTTGGTGCAAACCGCTTCTGCAAAACATGTTTCACGTTTTTGTGAATTTTAGCAAGTATACGGAAAGGATTGAACAATAATAATAAATAATACATTTTATTTGTATAGCGCTTTTCTAGACACTCAAAGACGCTTCAAAGGATGTACAATCAATTAAAATCAATTAAAAAATCAACAATAGTACAATTAAAATCAACAACAGCATCATAAAAGACAGAAAAAAACATACATTAGATGTTAAAACCAATTTTGAACAGGTCGGTTTTGAGTTCTTTCTTGAAGGTGAGTATGTCAGAGCAGGCACGCAGAGGTTTGGGGAGTGACTTCCAGAGTGGAGAAGGCTTGGTCTCCCCAGGTTCGGAGCTTGGTCCGACAGGAGGTTGGAGTCGAGGGAGCGTGATGGAGTGTGGTGGTGGAGCAGGTCTGTGAGGTATGAAGGGCCCAGATCATGGAGGGCTTTAAATATGATGAGGAGGATCTTGAACTGAATGCGCTGAGGGACAGGGAGCCTGGAAATATTCAATCGCACAGCCTCCCAAATGGTGTGCACCCCCCAGACCCACCATAAGAAAACAATTAAAATGTTACTTTCATACATTTTCTTGACTCAATCCAATCCACTTTATATAGTACATTCAAACAACAAAAATGCGTCAAAGTGCTCCGCCAAACAATTGGAAATAATTCAATTTAATCATCTTTATTGTCAATACCACTACACGGGCATATATGCAGAGGATCACAAGCTTTCCTCCCTCTCACCAGTGATAATTAAGAGGACATATGAGCACAATAGGGGGCAGCAGAGAGAGGGAAGGGGAGAGTTCAGCATCCTGACAGCCTGGTGGATGAAGCTGTCCTTAGGTCAGTAGGACCTGTCACTGTGATGGAGACTTCAGTCTTCTCCCTGAGGCAGAAGTGAAGATGCTTTGAGATGGTGTGCTAGCTCACTCTGTATTAACCCTGCTCTGCTCGAATGGGCCCTGTCCAGAATCCAGATTATTTTTGTTGAACCAAAAGCACAGTCTGATTTATTGAGTTTTGAACCCAAATGTTTTTGAACATTTTTTTCCACTAATAACTACTTTATTCAGAGACTAAACAATATGTCCAAAATCCCCTCTGAACAAATCTATACCCACAAAATAAAACCATACATTTAAACCATTATGCATAAAATACCTTGAAAACTTAAAACTACAAACTTGCAATAGGGTAGGGTAGACCAGGGATGACTGTAACTCGGGGAGAGTTGTAACAACACCACTTTGACCAATCAGAGTCCAGATGAGGGTAATCTGTAGTCCTTTTCGCTCTGATCATACACAGCAAATTTCAGGACTATAAGTTAATGCTGCATATTTTATCTGGGGGAAAAATGATCTTGAGAGAGTCATTTTTTTGGCTCCCTCCTAAATTTGTGTTTTAGGCATTTAAATTTGTTGACAATGTCACAACTAAATATTACTAAATATTAAAATGCATTTTCTGCCCTCTTTATTCACGCTAGTTTATGCTACAATTAGCCGAACCTTAGAAAGAGGGGTGGGGTTGGTTATAACACATGATTGAGCTTTGTTTTTTTTGTTATAACCCACCCCGCTAATGGGGAGATTTGTAACAGAGGAACTCTTTGATTTGACTCCTTCTCACGGTGTTTGTGTTGCGATTATAGGAATCTTATGAGTAGCCAACAAATGTAGGTATTTTGTGTAAAGGTTTGAGGGTCACAGCTCAAACGATCAGTGAGTTACAGCCTTCAAGCTAAAAGTGTTACAATCCCTGGTCTCCCCCCGATTTCTTATAATACACAGCAAAAGTTTCAAATTTATCGCTCAATGTACATTTTTTCCCTATTCACTTACAGTGTCTCACCTCTTTTTGTATACAATGAATGCATAACTTTAATTGCACAGCCTCACTGCTTCAAAGTTCAACCTTTTAGAATTAGAAAAGTTGTGAAAAATCTGTTCTCTTTTATATTTAACGGCAATCATAATTAAAATGATTTCACGCTGCTCTGAAGTTATCACAGAAATGCTGCTCGTATTGTCAACAGCCACATTGTACTAAAAAATGCTTTGTTAAACGATGAAGAACAGCACTTGACAACTCTCCGAAACTGACCTTGGGCTTGGATATTTCCGCTTTCCGAGCGACTTCTATAGCGCCGGGTTTTCAAAGAACCAAAACAAACATTGTTAGATTAAAAGTCAAAAAATAAGAGGTTCGTGCATTTGGAGATCTGAGCCTGTTCTATCGGCGGAAAGATCAGTGTAGGGCAGCCCTGTTGTTTTTAGCTTCTGAGATCAAGCATCCTCTTCACCTCCGGCTCGCAACAAACATCACACAAACATCGCAAAAAAAGACTGATATCCCTTCCCACTCCGCTCCTACGAAACTCGAATGACACGAGTCGCCCAAGTGTGTGATCTCGCTGTCCTCCGCCGCACAACGAGATCAAAGGAGAGAGCCACATTACCATACCAGATTATGTACCAGTTGTAATTAGTGCTTCTTTGGCAGTGACAAGAAAAGATAAATATGTATGTTTTTGGCTGGGAGATGAAACAGACTGAAGGTGGTGGCGGAGGGAGAGTCGGGGAGGGTAACCGGGTCTGCAATGTCGCGCTGCATCGAGAAATAATATTTCTATATGAAGTTAAATCAGTGAAATCTAGATTGGTGAGAGTTTTCTAGCTTCATGAAAGCAGTCAAAGTATACTCAAATCAGAAATATGTCATGACAGACTTCGTCTCTTTCAACGCTTCACCTGCAACCTTTAGAACCACATGCAACTCTAAAAGTGAGTCAGGTTTAAATTTATGGATTTGTTTTGTATATTTGGTTTCTTTTGTATTGGTTCCAAAGATTTGCTGAGAGGGGATTTTGGGTACCATGTAAAATATCACATTCTGCTGTCAGGCTAAGAAAAAAACTCCTCAGAGCAAACTTGTTATGTACAACACTGGAGAGTTTGGAGTCTGTAGGAGTGGAGGAGATGTCATTGAAGTTACAATTCCTCATATAGTTCTATGGAGAATCATTAAATCAGTGCAATAATTGCACTCCTTATTGTAAACATTTGGTCATTTATTTGTTTCCAGGTGAAAAACTACAGAGCTTAACAAATGTATTAGACCACGACCCAGTATAAGGTGTTTGCCACTGCTGCCATAATTGAACACTATTTCTGTTTACCAAAATATCTTATGTTTCTATAATAGTTAAAGAAAGGGGAGCTGGATCTGATGGACTGAAGTCAAAGTCCAGACTTGAACCCCATTGAACAGATCTGGGATTTAATGAAGTCAAAAATTGATCAGATCCAAAGCAAGTCTCTGGGAACAGCTACAAACTATTTGGAACTCGATAACAAAAGAGACTTCAACATAAAAACAATGGCAGTAAGAATGAAGCTGTTATCAGGGCCAAAGGTGGCCATACAAGATATTGACATTTTGTCAACAGGGACTATTTTGTTATTCTAATTGGTTATTTTCTTAATGAATAAAAATTAAATTGTTACGTTCAAACAAAGTTTTTGATGTCCGTCTGTGTAGGCCAATATTTTTCAGTGCACAGATGAAAACTGAAGAATCTTTGCCTACAACGTTTTTGATATATTACCAAGTTATTTATAAAATTGTAAATCATCCCAAAACCTAAATATTGAGTTTTGCCTGCAGTGTCTCCTCTTACTCTCCTACTAATCTTGAGTCAGTTCTCATTTAGACCAATATTCAGTGTATTAAGATCTGGTTTAAGGCAAAGCTATTTTTTAATGTAGAACACTATTGACACTAAAACTAATTTCAAGAGTTTTATACAACAGGAATCTATTAAAAGTAGGAAAGAGTTTCGTTCAAACTTGGTCCAGGCATTACAATCACAGTAAACACTCATTACAAAGGTAAAAGGTCATGTCTGCATCCAGATCAAGATAAAGGTTCATCAATACACTAAGTCAATTTCAATAGCCATCCATTCATCATCATTAGAGGATGGCTGGGGGACAATCAGAACATTCTTAATTCACACTAAATGTAAAATATATCCAATTGACCTAGTATATTGTTGTTGAGCATATACAAATTGTAACTGTAGACCCTTTACTATCCTAAAAGTGTGGTTATAGTGGTTTTGCTTAAGGCAAGATTGAACTGACAACCTTCCAGATAAAAGATGACCAATCTACCCCCTAAGCCACTGTCATTAATCTAACAGCCTCAATATGAAGTTCCCTTTATTCAGTTGAACTAATAATAGTCTGTTTTTGCAGTGTAGAGTCAGGTTTTAATTGGAGAAATCCCCCACAGACGTCCGACTTTTCCAGGAGCACAGCTCTGGAAAGATAAGTTTGGATTAGTCTTATTAATTTAACTCGATTCTTTTGTGCACATTCATTTTCTCCAGGATAATTACGGTTTTACTTTGATGGCCTTGCACCTAATTTTCATATGCCCAAGTGTGTGGCAGCACCTTTATGCGAAATTAGGTTAGTTCGTCTGGCTAACTTGACTCCCCAAACACAGGAGTCATAATTGGAAGGTTGCAGTGTAGATTATGGTCCTAGGAAGGGCTTTGCATATCATTTTGCATATAACTTTATGAATATTATAAACGGCTTGACTGAAGGTTTCGGCAACTTTTGCATCTGCTTTTCCGTTCTCTAAAGCGTGATACCAGGGCGTGATGGGACATAACCTTTTTAATGTTATTATGATCAATTCAGGTGCTAGTCCTGAGCTTGGATACAATGGATGGGAAAATTGCATATTTTTTGCAGTTGTTGAACTTGGGTCACGTGCAAATGCTGGCAAAACTTATTGTTTTGTTTTCATTTTGTTGGGCTAGTTTGCTCTTTTATCATATATACTTTGGCGGCACAGTAGCGCAGTGGTTGGCACTCGTGCTTCACAGCTAGAAAGTCCTGGGTTCGATCCCGGGCCAGGACGAGGTCTTTTGGTGTGGAGCTTTACATGTTCTCCCCGTGTCTGCGTAGGTTTCCTCCAGATGCTCCGGTTTCCCCTACCACTAAAATCATGTACAATAGGCAAGGATGAATGATGTCTGTGTGTGAGTTCATGGTGGTGGTCTGAAAAAACAGATTTATTCACGAAATAACTAGTTTATTCAAAAACTATATAAGATATCAAAAATCCCCCTTGAAAAAATCTTTGAAGCTATTTAGATGTAGATTTTGTCGCCAAAGATATTGCAGATTTTGGCCATTTTTACACACAAAATCCCTTATCTTTATCGGAAAACATAAAATGACAAAACTTTCAATACATTTTCCCCTCATAATTATGTCCAAATTAATATACACCAAAAGTTTCAAATTGATATCACTCAATTTATTTGTTTCCCCTATTCACCTCGCCTTAAAATTCAGATTTTTTACAGATGCACTTCCTGTCAACCTAAACTGTAGTAATGTGTGCAAAAGCGTCTTCTATGTAAACCATGAAGGCTGTTTAGTCGAGGTCGAACGCATCATGGCCGCTAAGTGGTTTGCCATATTCATTGCAAGTGGGGTCTCGTTCTGAGCCCGTGTCAATTGGAGGAACGCGCCCGTGCGGCGGCTCGTGATTAGCGGCAATTTCCCCTTCCACAAAAAAAAAGGTCGGGCGGCAGTTCTGTGCGCTCATGCGGCGATTATCTCAAATGGAGCACCAAGACAATTTCACAGATTTCATTGTAATCGCTGTAACTGGCCCCGGCGAGGTGGAAGTTCAACCCGCCGCACTTTCAGAACCGCACCGGCTTTTGTTGAGTAAGTGACGTGAGAAGATGCTACGGATTTGACGGACTGATCAAATAAAAATGACAGATGTGTTTTCAGCTTTCAATTTTGTGACGTGGACAACTGATTTTTCAACTAAAAGCAAAAGATTTTAACGATTTACTTGGCAATCATTGGAACAAGTATACGATTGATTCATTCAAACATTTATTTGACCAGGAATAAGTCATTGAGATTAAAAATCTGTTTTACAAGAGTGTCACAGCAACACACAAGTTACATACACCTACGTACATTATGGCATTATCAGTTTCAACATTGTGTTTCATAATGTCCTTTAAAACACTTTTAAGATGAACACAAGCTCGCCAGTTCTTTAAATTTTGATAAACTTCAAGTTCCTGCTTAATTGACGCTGTGCATAACGTGAGAGTGCAGCTAGCGTTAGCTACAGGAACACCACCTTCATTTCTGGTTCCGGTGCGTCTCATGAGCATAGCCTACTTAGCCCATGCAGCATTTATGGAGTTATATCCACTTTAGATAACTACAAGGCTAAGGAGGCTATGCTAATGAGAAGCTGCCACACTGGAACCGTGAATAAACCTGGCATTTAACGCTCGCTTGACTCCAAGGTTATGCACAGTAAATCAAGCAGGAGCTTGAAGTGTATCGAAGTTTAAAGGACTGTTGAGCTTGGACGTTGTGAAACAGAAGTCAGTATGTTGAAACTGATAATGCCATAATGTACTTATGTGTATGTTACTTGTGTATTGCTGTGTTGCTGCTTCTTGGCCAGGACACTTTTTGATCTCAACACGTTGTGTCCTTGGGCAAGACACTTCACCCAATGCCTATGTGTGAGTGATTGGCGGTGGTCGGAGGGACCGTTGGCGCAGATGTGAGCAGCCTCGCTTCTGTCATTCTGCCCCAGTGGAAACTGTGGCTACAAATGTAGCTTACCAACATCAGCATGGAGTGAATGAACCCCCCTCACTTTCATGTGTGAAGCACTTTGGGTGTGACTGTGTCATATGAAAAGCGCTATACAAATAAGATTCCCTTTCCCTCAATGAGTTTTGTTCCTGGTCAAATAAGGGTTTGAATGAATCAATCAAATACTTGTTCCTATGATTGCCAAGTAAATCTTTGAAGTTATGTGCTGTTCGTAAGTGCTACAGTGGAGTTGAAAAATCAGTTCATGTCACGAAATTGAAAGCTGAAATTCAATTTATTGTCACTCCACTTCTTAAACAGCAAACAGTTTTAGATTTTATTTTCCACATACAAATATCAAAAATACCAATTTACACATTAGACAGAATAAAAACACTGCAGAAATGAGTGAGAAGACACAAATCCCATCACAAACAGGCAAGGATAAGCAGGCAAGTCATTTATTACAATAATTCTTATATCAGACATTTATACCAAACATTTTCAGGCTTTGTGATCAATATTTGTATCAATCAAACTGTGACAAAATACAGTATAATGTCGTCAAATGGCAAACTATTTTGTTTTCGTGTAAGCTGAAGTTTGGGTTGTGGCTTGTCATCATGATCGGTGTCCAGTGGAAGACCGAACTTACACGAAAGCTGAACTAATTCCGATAGTGTGAAAGAAGTGTGTGCAGACTTGAGGGTTTGATCTGTTCTGGTCACACACACCGACCGAAAACCGCCAACAGCAACGCACAAAACCTGTACTCTTTACTTAAAGTGCCTTATCTCCAAACTAATGCCCCCGTCCTGAGTGGGAGGAGCTGACATTTACCTCTGGAACTCACCTTTTCGTTTTTTCTTTCTTTTGCGCCGGCGGATTTATGATTTTCTCCTTATCCCGCGCCCATCACCGTTTTTCATTACTGCCCCGGTCCGTCACGCCCGCGAGCTTTGCCCCGGTGGAGAAAAAAAAGAAAAAGATTAACTTGTGGCCAGTATTTTGCTTCCAACCCGAGATACAGCGTTGACATTTCAGAGTAACGTGTCGCCAAAGCGCACACAACCCTTTGCACTTAATTAACGCTTTGCTCCCATTCTGTCAATCCACGCTTCCAAAAGGGATCCTCTCCTTTGCCCTGTTAATAAGTTTTTAAACATCCTCGGTAATTTACTTGGGAATATGCCTGAGATTTACTTAACATCAGCGTGTCCGCCGTCGTGCTCATCTCCAAAGGGAAAAAGTCAGACCAGGCCCGAGGCGGAAGAGTCTGGTATCCAGAGCCGGCGCGTAACGTGAAATCGGAAATGCTTACATGCTCAATTACATTTGGATATGATTAGCGTTTCAGACCTCGGATTGATAAATGTCACGCTTAAGTCGCTGCGTGGGGAGCTTTTAAATGGCCTTGACCAATGAGATATGAGGACATCATTCGGTTTGAAATTTAGGATCTGGAGGAGCTTCATTTACCATTTCACAAATTGTGTGTTAATTATAAAGCCTGAATTACCCATAATGAAAGAGTAGGGCATGAATGGTTGTTTGTCCAGCTAGTTTATGTGATCTGCTCAATGCCCACAGAAGGGATTGTAGCCATATTGTAGGCAAAGATTCTTCAGTCTTCATCTGTACTCTGTAGTGGAAGTGTAGGAAGGAGGAGTTAACCTCTAAGTCCCTCTTCTTCCAAGAGAGGTTCATGAATGTGTTCAAGTCTTTATTAAGCTGATAACTATCTTTGGACTAAGATCGAAACGTCTTACACTTCAACTACAGAGTACAGATGATGGACAACTCCTGTACGACTGAGAGCCTACACAGATGCATGTTTTTGTGCGCAGAAAAGCATTTGATTGAACAATAGGCTGTTCCTTCATGTTGGAATCAATCAACTTGAATCATCCTAACTCGAGCTAGGATTTTGTGCTGGAATCTTAGTTGAATTTTGAGTAAGATGCTAAATGAATTTATCAGACTCACACAGATTTTTACTGTACTTCAAGAATCAAAAAAGGCTGGCCTTTTTTAAAATGCATATGAATACATCATCCTTTTGGTAGTGTTGACTTGGTTTTGTGTGAAAAAGATATCTTTATTTAAATGTTTAAGTCAATGGCATAGATGGAAGTTCAATAAGAGTGTGTCCGAATATCCACACTATTTCCTATTTACCTGTTTACTCTATAGTCCTGCACTGTATAGTAAACTATATCGTGGACTAATTTTGTTGGCAAAAGTCGTGCGGAGACACACGTCTCTTCACTGCTTTCTCCTGGTCGCTGATCACGTGACCTGAGCACCGCAGTGACGTGATCTGTGGAGGAGACCGTAGGGTGCAGCGCGTCCGAAATGTCAACAAGATGAGACACTACATCTGCTCTAAAGTTCGCAAAACTCTGCTAATAATGGATTTCTGCGACCAAGACCAACCAAATTCAAGAGACAATTTATTATTTATGGATATACAGTATATTAGTCAGATAAGTTTTACTCAACATGGATTTTACAACAAAAAAGAAAACAGCTTGGTTTGTTGCATTTTGCCTGAGAAGAGAAGCTATCGATCTCAAGCTAAAGGTTAGCAGCTGCTGATAGCAACTTATCACTATAGGGGGTTATATTAAAGCAGGTTTATTCATAAATAATCCACTAAAGCAGTGTTTTGGAGAGTTCCATTCATCCGTGTTGAGTCCAGTCGCTGTCGGTAATGCTTTCGCCTGTTTACGTCCGACGTTCGCAATGCATTGTGGTCTATATTGGCCCGTTTAGTGACCTGCTGCACACTACTTTTCAAGATGCATTATGGAAAACTTTGAGCGCACTACTTTCTTCTCTCTGGACATTCGGACACCACTAGTAAATGGCATAACTATATGGTGCCCTATATAAGGAATAGTGTGGACATTCGGACACAACCCTGGTGTCATACGGTTGACACTGCAACAGGTATGAATTGTACCTCTACGGTATGTCACTTCCTGTATCCATGTCTAATAAGGAAGTGCAAAAATAAATTTGGAAAAGATAATTGTGTTTGGTCTAATATGTTATTGCACCTTAAGCTGCATGGACCACATCCCATGAAGCCTGTTTTGTTTGATGTAACAAATTGCTCTCAAAGGTTGGTCATTTTGGAGGACACACACACACTCCCTTTTTCTGTCCCATTGGTCTTTCATGACACTAATGCCCCTCACGTCTTCGATAACCACCGCTAGATTCAGGGCAGTAATGAGGGGACACTTTAAATGCCCCCGAAACACAGAAGTCCTCTGCACATGTACGCTCTGAAGCCCCTGTCCATTTTCCGGTCGGCGTGATCTGTCCGCGGGGCGTCCTGCCTGAACTAAACGACTCGAGGCGTGACAAACAGGCTGCAGCGATGGCCTGACCTTTACACACACCACTTTCTCCATCAGAGGGGCACTTTGAGATGTTTTCTGGCAATATTTTATATGACATTTTGCTGAAGGGTTCCATTCTGTACCTGATTATTCTCTTTAAAAAACGAGGAGAGTGTGACATAGAAAATTGTAACTCTCAAAAGCCACTTTCTCAAAATGTGTTTTTCTCTTACTCTTGCAAAAACATCACTTGAGTAGCACCTACAGCCATCAAACCTTCAAATCTTGGACTAAACAATATTCAGAAGGTTTGCTCTGAGGGATTTTTCAATATTTAATTCCTACCGTGATTTATTGAGCTTTGAACCCCCCCCAAAAAAACTAGTTTATTCAAAAAACAAACAAAATATCCCAAATCCCATGTGAACAAATGGGACTCATATATCAACAAAATAAAACCATACATTTCAATCTAGCTCTATACATTATTTAGATTTAGTTGCTGAAAATAATGCAGTTTAAGCAATTTTGGCCCTAAAAAGCCTTGTATGAAAACATAATGACTTGCAATACACGTTTTCTCATATTTGTGTCAGTAATACACAACAAAAGTTTCATATTGATATCACTTAATTCTTTTTTCCTCTTATCATCCCTACCTTTCCCTTTTTAGTAGATATTTTTGTCATGCCATGTACATTCTGAAGCCTCATCATGAGATTGTCTTGGCTGAATTGTCGGATGTTACAAAGTGGATGTTTAAAACTTACACTTTCTCCCTTTTTGACACTGATCCTAATCCCGCAGCGTTTCCACAGATTAAGAGTCATATGACGGCCTTGTGATGTGCCTCGTTTGTATCTGGAGCCAGAAATCACTGTCATGACATGTTAAAGCTGGGGAAAATCTACCGCTGTTTACGATCGCACATGCTGACAAAACAGACAAAACTCCTTCTTCAATTGAATCTTGGATAAAAATTGGATTCCAGCAGTGATTCTTGGCTGAAATCAACCGTTCTTGGCCCAAAGAATCAAAGAGAAAGTGGTGGAAGCAGAGTCTCTCCCTCTCTCAAACCTACAAACAAGGTTGGAAATCTAGGGTAATAATGGAGGCAGTCCTAGTCTTCAAATGAAAGACACTTTACCTGATTGTTTTTTGTAGTTGTGGAATAAAATGTTTTGTCGTCCTTCAGTATTTTGTAAACAGACATTTGGCAACGTGAGAATGAATAACACAATGTAAAGCGTCTTTGAGTGTCCAGAAAATTATTATTTTTGATAAAATGGTCATTGAAGTTAGTTTCCCATACACAGTACTTCTTTGGAAAGGAGAAAGGTTGAATCAGAGTAATAATTGCACTCCTTGTTGTAAAGATTAGGTCATTTATTATTTTTGAGGTATATTGAGGAAACTGGCCAAAAACCTGAAAACTAAAAAATTTGAGTTCAGCCTTTTGTCTCTGGTCTCTACTGCTGCCCTGAAGTGGTATAGACCCATTTCATGTGACGTAAGCATACTAAATTAGGTGTGCAAAAGAGCTGCAATACTGCATTGTACTGGCAACGTATGTAAAGCAACACAATGCCGTTGCGTTGTTGTTTGCACAAATAGGACCAACAATCCACAACTTACATTTTCTAACATACCGGCAGGTGCTCACCCTTTTCAGAAGAGCAGAGGAGACTTATAGTTACGTGCTATTAAAGGAGACAAATGATCCAAAGTTGAGATCAAGAATGCTTTTGTGGTGCTAAGATTATATTTTTTATGTACAAAGAAATGGTGTTTGACGAATGAAATAATAATTTTGTATTGCCTTAATGTTCATCTTTTAGGCCTTAAACCACCCTTGTACAGAGAGCTGCATTCACATGGGCAATATTATTATTAGGGGTTACATGCCAAAAACAAAATGCCATAGCTGTTTGATTTATCTTGCATACTAGTGGTGCGGGTCCTACATGACTCTGCACCCTCCAAACTAACGATAGTTCCAGTATTTATATTTTTATTATACATATTTTGCATGGGTCCCACAATCGTTCTTCTGTACTTAAAGTGAGGTTCCTTAAATAAGTGGCCGCTGCGCCGGTGACTAGCTTTCTATGAACTTTGAACTATTTTTGATTCTTAACAGCGGTTCATTCACTGCCAATATTAAAGTAGTAGTAGTAGTAGTTACCAATGTAAACAACTGATATCTAATATGAATAACTGATGTGTGATGTTTTCGAAGAATATCTGCACCGAGTAGTAACCTGTCTATTGGTATAATCTGCAATGGCTTCATACAGTGGGGGCCTTGGATTGTCTGCCCTCGGACAAACCATTTTGCACCTTTTTTGGTCTCTCAAACCTCATCATGGACAACCTATGCGTGCTGCCCAAAGAAAAGGCTTGTATATTCCCGGGTCCCAGGCAGCTCCTCTCCTGTTGCTCTCGGCGTGCGTTCCCCCGGTGTTGTCTCCTCTCCCCGGGACAGCGCTGTGATCTCCGGCTTCGGGACAGATCCACTCAGACAGGAGGCACTTGAAGAGAAGCATCCCTCTCGTCTTCTCCGCAGCAGTTTACAAGAACATACCCCCCCCCCCAGCCCCCCTTCATAGACACGCTTGTACACAGACACACACACAGGCGCGCACACGTTTTTCCCAGTGACATTTGTGTTTTATCCGCTCAGTCGCCCACGCGCTCTGGTCCTGTCACTGTAAACGCGTTCTGGGGGAAATGTGAAGTGAAGGAGCAGCGCAGCCTGTGTCACCCCCACGGGACGGATTACATGTCTGTGGGGTGTCTGTGTGTACCAGGGTTACAGCTCACACGGGCCCGGTTATACAAAAATATCCAGCCAATTACTCAGAGTTAAAAAACAAACATTCTTTTCGCCAACATTTGCTCTCATCTGTAATGTTTTGTGCGGGATCTAATGACTCAAATTCAGCCAAGCACAAAACAAAGTCCATCTTGATTAGTTAAACTGTTTTAGCATAAACAAGAAAGATGTGACCATTAGCTGTTTGGGCTTCAAATGCGTATGCTGGGTTAGCTTAGAACTTCCCGGACCTAGCTATTTTGCGTCATTGAACGTTTTATCAACATGCAAATGAAAGGGGAAGCCAGTCCCTATATAAAAGTGTCACGACATTTATATAATTATGTGGTTTTTCGACATCATTAACACATAATTACAGGCATCTGTGTAGGCTCCCAGTCGTACAGGAGTCGTAGGCAAAGATTCTTCAGTCTTCATCTGTACTCTGTAGTGTAGGACGTTTTGATCTTAGTCCAAAGATCGTCATCAGCTTAATAAAGACTTGAACACGTTAAGAGACCCACGAACGTCCCACATGTAAACTACAGTACAGAGTACAGATGAAGACTGAAGAATCTTTGCCTACGATAATTACAGTTGAGTGGGCATCCGACTCGCAAAAAAGCAGAAAACTTCACGAATGACTTAGTATTTAGCTCAAATGCCACTTTTACACACTACAATAAAATCTCAAATGGTCTGTACATTCATTAATGGTTTCTAACTCGGCTTTGACCTCACACATTTATGTGCTTGATGGGTTGAAAACAGCTGAAAACATCTAGATCAATGGGTTGCGAGCCTTTATGGGTAGCATTTTTTTCAATTCTAAGCTGCTGGAAAGCACAAAAGCATCCCAGAGTCTATTAAAATTAGTTATTTTTATCAGGATTACAGCTTTATACGGTTATTTCATGTTTATTCAACAAGTACCAAGAAGGGGTTTGAAAATACCGTATTTTTCAAAATATTCAATTCAATTTCAATTCAATTTATTTGTATAGCCCAAAATCGCAACAAGGTCGCCTTGCAGGGCTTCACAAGAAAAAGAAAGACAATTAGTGAATCTTAATAGTGCTGGGGCGCATCCCCTGTCCTTAGACTCTCCTTCTCGGCAAGGAAAAACTCAAAAACCCATTGGGACAAAAGGAGAAACCTCGGGGAGGTCCACATGAAGGGGGGGGATCCTCTCCCAAGGACAGACAGGCTGGATGGGAGTGGTGCAGGCATTCACACCGACGCCTCCCATGATCCTTCCCATGATGGCCGCTGCTTAGTGATGTGTTGTTGCAATCGTAGTTCCCAGGGGAGTCGCACGGAAGACATACATATACAGTACATACAGTATAGATAATGTTGTTCTTGTTTGGTCATGACCTGTCATGAGAATGATGGTGGGTCTACTTGAGAACCACTCATCTAAATTGACAATCTTATTTTAAAATTGCCTAAAGCTACTCAAAATCAAGTAAATTATTTAAATTCAAGCACTTGATTTCTTATCTGAGGCGATATTTTATTTTTTTCCAGTGTGCAGCCATTCAAATGTATACACAATTGCAGCCTTACCAGAGATGCCTCTATCTGCCCTGACATGAGACCTGGGATCACCACACTTTTGTTTTTTTAACAGTGTACATGCCCCAGAGTCAGGAGTCAGGACCACCTCGCAGCCTGATCTCCCCTCTCCTCCTCCTCCTCCTCTTCGGGGGCAGAGCTTTGGAGCGGTGTCACCCTCCTCCCCTTCACCCTTCTCTGTCACAACAAGGGCTTTTTGTCACCCACGAGGCGAGCCGCATCCTCCCCTTCACCGATGCCAACGGAAGCACCGCGACTGCCTGCCAATGCCCTGGGACGACACACAGAAAAGCCAATATGCATATTTACTCTAATACCAGAGAATTGCACCGCGCGATTGCATAATGAATGTAGGAGCTTGTGTTTTTTTTTTTTACATAAAGCTGTTTTGCCACTCGTTTGAATTATGCATGCAGGGCCCTGAAGGCACTGAATCAACCGGGCGAAAGCGGAGAAAATTAGCTCCCAATTAGTGTTTATTTCTGGAGAGAGCATGTTTTTAGCGTTGATGCCAGGAGTACATATGCAAAGGGAGCGTTTGGACACATTTTAGACCTCGGGGAGACGGAGAGGCAGAAGGGACGCGCCGTGGGACGGTTTGGAAGGCTCGTAATTTTGACATTACGCCATGTTTTTTGGACAGTCGCTCCTGGCTCAGCTGGACTGCAGACCCGTGTGATATCGGGGTCAATTCTAATCGGACAAACGGTCGCAGTAATTAAGGGCAGGGGGATCAACATTCGCGGTTTTACTTTTGAAGGGTGCGTGAGTAACTTTAGCCAGCAGTGCGTTTGTCTAATGGGAATGTTGTTTTGATCATTTGCGTTACATTCAACGATCTGATCATTCGTATTTCATGTGGATAGGCCCATTAATTACAGATTTCGAGTTCTAAATGCACCAAAACAGCTGCCCTTTAAACTACAGCTGGACCTTGGATGGCATGTGGCACAGCGGTTGGCGGTCTGACCTCACTGCAAGATCGAGGTTGAATTTGTTTTCTACAGATTCAAAGTGATGACGTATGAAGACTTCAAAACTAATTATTTGATCATTTGAGTGGTGAAAAGTGATCTCTAAAGGCTGCGAACCCCACAAATATCCATGCAAACAGTCCAAGACCCCCACTGTTAAAAATAATTGGCAACTTTTAAAGTGATATTAAGCACAAAGACATTTCAAATAGTATTGAGATGTCTACTTTGTTAATTGACCACAGTGTAAACTAAAATCAAGTATATTTATTGAACACACCACCAAAGTGCTGTAGAACAACAACAGCAAAAGGATGATAAAAGACTAAGGACCAGTTATTTGTCAAGCTCTAACTGGTACTGAAAGCTAAGGGCAAGCTATTCCACAACTTGGGGCCCAACAACAGAAAAGGCTCTGACTCCTCTGGTCTTCACCCTGGTCCTGGAAACAGCCAGGAGGAGCGAGTCAGTAGACCAAACAGCTCTGGCTGGGACAAATAAAATGCTAATGTTTTCTGTTTTTAATAACCTGGAGTCATCTTGAGAAGAGCAACCTTGTGAACCCTTGAGGTATTCCAACCTGACCTTTGGAAACAACTGATTTAACAACAAAAAGACATAGAACGAAAGCCGTCCATATTCTCTTAAAAATGTGAATGCATCTTATTGCTAAAGCGTGTCTACTTGTCTTGTCCTACACCCCTCACCCTCCTCAAACCCTCTCTCCTCTGCCTCTCTTTGTCACACTCCCCCTCCCTCCCCCTCTGCTCTGGCCGCCTGCCCTGGTAGTCCTTAGTTGTCACGGGAGCGATGTGGCTGTGATTCGCGGCGACTGTTGTTGAAAGTGATCGTTTCTGCCAAGACGGAGCCTCAACACGGATAAATGGACACTGAGCAGCATGCGAGCGAGGATAGAGCCGGCAGAAGAGGGAATAAACCAGTCAGGCCTGGGACTTTCACACGACAGAGTTTTATAGGGGGCTCGGAGCGGAGCAGATTGGGCTTAGAGACAGGTTTACAGGTGGATCGCGCTCTTCATCCACTCCTCAGTCACATTCGGTGGTGCCAAGTGACTTCTATAGCCACAAGTGGCATGGGATAGACTGAATGAAGTGTTTCTCTCTGTCAATCTCCGCCTACACTATTCTTCCAACCTCCTCGAGACTTTTGGTCAATCAAATGCTGTACTTCGTGAGGTGTGATGCGAAGTGTCTTGCCCACAAACACACAACAGCTGGGATCAGATCTTCAAAATGGGTTTGTGGATGTGAACGCATCAGCACTAAGCCACCCACAGCCAAAAAGATACAGTATGTTGATAAGGTAAAATTACTTGACTTATTAGGAGACATATCATGTAAAGTTGACTTTTTTGATCATTAAATCATGTTATCACATTGTTCCCTCGTCAAACACAGACCTGCATGGACACAGTTTTGAAATAACCCAGCTTGCTTTGGTTTGTTTCTTCATGTTGACTTCTTCTACGGTTCAGCACTTCGTTCTGTACTTGGTGGGTACAATTGCGTAAATATTCAAGCCCCAAAATTGTCCTGCACATTTTTAAAGCCAGTAATCCAATATTAGATGATTTCTGAGCCATTCTGTGCTCATAGTGCGAACAAAACGGTGCCACAGAGCTGCTAGCTGCGTAGTTGGATGAAAGCGAAAGTTTATTTTTACAACAACACATCATCACTAGGGAAGACCCGACACTGAAGGATCATGGGAGGCGTCGCTGTGAATGCTTAGCCGCCGCTGGCCAGCAGTATCTGCGGTAACTCTACTGACTCCTTCTACCTGAGGCCCAGGGAATGGTTGTGGGGCACTGCTTTCGCGATCTGCATTCTTACTGGAAATCAAGACCATGCAAAGCTTTGCAACCCCCATCCAGCCTGTCCGTCCTTGGGAGTGGATCCCTCCTCCACGTGCTCGTTACGAGGGGATCTCCCCAAGGTTTCTTAATTTCTCCCAATGGGTTTTTTTTTTTTACTTGCAGAGAAGAATGGTCTAAGGACAGAGTATGCCGCAGGACATTTATTATTCACTCATTGTTTGTTAAACCAACTTTCTTTTTCTTGTGAAGCCCTGCGAGAGGTGACTTTTGTTGTGATTTTGGGCTGTACAGAATAAATTGAATTCAATTGAACATCATTCCTACTGTTACCTGCTGCAGGCGCTCCAGATAGTATCCAGATAGATGGGAAAACAGGATTTTATCTTACACAACTTTGAAAAATTCCACTTAAGAGAAAACTTAACTACCAGAATACCACAAGTTTTTTAAATAGACCATCTTTATTATTATTGCAGCGGAAATTCCAGATATGAAGTATGAAGCATCCTTATGTTCACTTCCTCTTCAGGCAGGGTTTGTTCCTCCTCTCAAGGTTGCGTTCTGCGGAGGAGACATCTTCAAGTCGCTTCAATGAGGGACAAACATGTGCGAGCGAGTCGGGCAAAAAAAAGAAAAAAGCTACAAGGAAGGGAGAAAAAAAAACTGACGAGATTCTCAAGGATAACTTCTAGCTTCTACCTTTTGTGTGCGGAATATATGTCGGTCTGTGAATGCGTCTTTTCACAAGCGCCGGTTGGAGAGAGACAGAGAGAGTGTCCTATTGTGCCAGCCTGGAGATAAGGGAGGCCAGGTGACAAACAATACCACGTCCTCAATGTGTCTGCCCATTTCTCTTGGTTTTACATGAATAGGCTTAGAAAAACAGACTTGACTTCCGCGCGGAGAAATGGAATATATACTTGGTCTCATATAGCCTGTGCGCACGTAGGTTCAGAGTGGATTGAATGTGGAGTGTTTGCACATTTGAGGTCGCGCTCTCTCCATTGCAGCCGCCCTGGAGGCCTGTATAAAACATGCGAGTTGGTTACGGAGTTCGCCGCTTGGCCCTGTTTAACCTGGTCAGAGGATCGTCAGTGCACGCTCCGTTTCTCGGTCGTTGCCTTCTGAAATTCACCTTTGTCGGTCTGAGCCTCTCCTCTCTATTCTGTTTTCTCACGCCAGGCTAATTTAATGTCCTCTTTCAATACGGTTATGCATAAAACTCTTTGGTTCTCCCTCCAGGCCTTGGGTTTTTCCTGGATACATAATATTAACGTCTCCCTACACATACATTCATAATATTCCTTTTTCCTCTGGACATGTTAAAACGATTCCAAATGAGAAAGAAAAACTAAGTTCATATTGTATTGCCGTATAGGCTGAAGGTTATCCAATAGCAATATGTAATTTCTTTTCACTTGACAAGGAGAGTTTTTACACTTTGAATTATATTTTAAAGCTCAAAACCTCACAGCTATATAAACCGGAGCACCCGGAGGAAACCTACAGAGACACAGGGAGATCATGCAAACTCCACACAGAAAGGCCCCATCCTGGCCTGGCATCGAACCCTATAAGTAAAAGTAGTACTGTGTGACAAAACGACTCGAGTAAATGTAACTTGGCCAGGCAGTGATGGGAGTATTTACTGTGTATGGCAAAGGCAGCCCAGGCAGGCCCAAATGTGAAATCAGATCAAGTGATGACATAATGACATTTAATATAAGGCCGGTCTCCTGTAAAAATAGTCAGTATGTGCAGGGAGTGGCGTCTGGACACAGCTGCCAGTATTTCACATATGGATTTGGATTGGCACATTACGCTGAGCGGCATCTGTTGCTCGATGCTAATGCCTGCGCTCACAGGGAGTTTTTAAATTTAGTCAAACAAAATACTGGTTTAGTTTGTTTCATTATGTGCTTTTGTTTTTTCCTGACTAAATATTTTATTGTTTACTTTGAGACCTTGAGCTTTCTTCCACTGTTGAAGGTTGTTTTGTAAATATTGGAAACTCCTCCAAAGATGGGTTAAAGCAGTGAGAAAATGAAGACTTTTCAAATATTTTTTCTTTTAAACCTGTAAGCTACTCATACGTAACAGAAAATGGCATAAAAGAGCTACTTACGGTTCGATATAAGCTTTGAAAAATCATGATTAAGATGAACATGAAACGATTAAATTAAATTGGTAACAACAAAAGGAAAGGGTTATTCTTGTCTGAAAAGAAACTTTTGCGATTCATCTTCCAAACTCCGACTTCTTGACACTCCCTCATTATGAATGGTCCTATAAATGGCAGATACTACTCCGCGTTGTCGTCTTGCTTCCATCTTTACCCGGGACACTGCAGCGTTTACCAGAATAACCTGGCAACACCAGACCCACTCGCCTCAAACACTAAACGGCTTAACCCAAATAAGACCTGAGCAACTCCGTGGACCTCAGCCAACGTGTCCCGTCACCACGATATCACCGCAGCGCGAGATATGCCTCTCTGGATCGCTTTTGAGTATAAATAAGTCAGACTGGCTGTTTAGCAGATGTCAGGTCTAGTTTTGAAGTCGCAGTCACAGTAAACTTGTCAACATTCCTTTTTGTTTCTCATTTGTCAGACATTTTTGGAAGAATTTTGAGCCATAAAAATAATTAACATCTATATTTCAGTTTGGTCTTTTAAGCCAGTTTAACTCATACAGAAATAGTATACCTGGTTCGATTCCCAAACTGCATGGACCTTTCTGTGTTGAGTCTGCATTCTCCCTGGGTGTTGCTCTCTGCAGTTGCCCATTGCCCTCAAAAGGTCCTCTTTTGAGACTGAAAACCGTTGATATGGGGCGTTTCTGGTCGCTGGATCTAAGAGTGTGTCTCATCATTGAGCTACTCCTCAAAAGACACCTTTTTGAACTGGCTTTTAACACAAGTTGAGCAATATATTACACTTTGTTCTTTTTAAATATCTTACATCTAATCTTATTTAGCATCATTTTATTGGATTTTCTTTTGTTGGAAACACAAGTGTGCTTCATAAAATGTTTTTGGGGCAACAAATGGTAGAGTGGGTTGTCTCATGCCCAGAAGGTCGGGGGCTCGAATCCTGGCTCCTGCAGGTGCACACTCTCGTTTTGTCCTTGGGCAGGACACCACCCAACTTGCCTCACGCATTGAGTACCTGCTCTAGATAGATAGATAGATTATAAATGCATATATAAACCTTGACCTACAGAAACAAAATATCAAAAGCTGCAGTTTGAAGAATGAATTTATATTCAAAAGCCTATTATTCCTCTTTTCTATCTTGGACATGTGTGTGTGTTTGGGTGTTGGTTGTGATCAGAGGGGCCAACGGCGCAGATTGGCAGCCTCGCTTCAGTCAATCTAACCCTGGGCAACTGTGGCTACAGTGGTAACTTACCACGTACCAGTATGGAATGAATGAAGGCCATTTTAAGTGTCTTTGAGTGTCCTGAAATGTGCTACAGATGTGGTCAAAGGTTTACAGCCCCTGCCAGAAAGTCAGGGTATGTAAACTCATGCATTTCAACACAAAAAACCTTTTTCACTCATTGTTAGTGGTTGCGTGAAGCCATTTGTCAAAAAGCTGTGTTTTTTTTTTTTTTTTTATGCTTTTCAACTAGAAACTAGTCAAATGTCCCTGATCAAAACTTATATACAGTATATATTGTGCATCTTGAAACAAAGAGAGTCCAATTTTTGTCAGAGTATTTCAGCTGAAGTGAGTTCTTCTTTGCTCCACCACCAACTATGACTGGAAAAAAATATATATATGTGTTATCATTCTATTCTATGGAAAATGGCCAAAACCTTAAAAAGGTATGTACACTTTTGAGCACAAATGCATTTAAAACCAATGCATTATTACTTATTCCCAAATGTTGTATACTCAAGTACCTATTGCACCTATATTCTTTATTTTCTACATTTATGTTTTGTTAATTGGTCTGTAAGATTACTGTAATTGAGCTCATTTCCCTTGTGTATCAATAAAGTTTGTCCACGTCGAGGAGAAGCCTCCACCGCACGTTGAGAACCCATTTGCCTAACAAGCACTTGTCAGTTCTGGTTTTGAACTCGTGGCCGCAGTGAACTTGTCAGCTCCTCTTACCGTCCCCATATGATTGTCCACGCGTCTCCGACATGTCGCCGGCTGATTCACGGATCACTGTGCGATCGCGCCCTCCACGCGTCTCCACGGAGGACTGCTCCTGTCACACACCATTGTGCCTGGTTGCGTCAGGGGCCCGTCCGGAAGTGGCTGTGTTGTGTTGCGAGCCAGTAATTAAGCATAGCCCCTCCACCCCAATTATATCAGCGGCTGTGGCTCTGCGCGCTCACACCGGCGCCGCTAATGAACGAACTCCGGGTTAATGAAATGTGTGCCGGAGAAAAAGGCTTCCGAAAGTTTCACTCATTCAAATTCATTTCTAAATCATTAAGCAGATGGATCCTCAGGCGCTCGGCAAAAAAAAATCATTTATTAGGGGTTTGCAAGCGTTTAACAAAAGCGTGGGTGTCTAAATAAGAAGTCTGGAAAATTGAGTGTCCGGGAGCAGGAGCTCTGTCAGCTCTCTCTGTCCCAAACTTGGGGAAATGAAGGAGAAATGGTTGGAAGGGCATCCTCTGCAACTGCTTATGTACTTATTATTTAAATATTTGGCACTACAGCAGCTCTTGAACCATTGACTGGAAAAGCCTGACTAGAAACATGAACATAAGTGCTGTAGTCCAGAGGTTCTTGATTAGTTTGCCTTTTGGATCCACCATTATCGTAGTGTGACAAGCCGCTAACCTCGCCTGCAAGCTGAACTGAACACACAGACACACGGGAATCCATCTTGTACTACTCCTGCCTCACTGTTTACACCGAAATATTAGTGGTTTGGGCCAATGACGAACGCAGTGTTACGAACGAAAGAAATGCAGAACCAAAATAAACTTATCACTGCAGGTGAAACCGCTGCTGCCATCCGCTGTTTTAGCAGAATCCACAATTTCTTTTTTGAAAGAAGCTGTGAGCTTTTTTACCTACCGAATATGGCGGCTCTTCGCCCAATCATCTCAAAGTATTTTGTTGAATCATTGCCAATCAGTCTTCATCTGTACTCTGTAGTTGATGAACCAACTCCTGTATGACTGAGAACTTACACAGACGTATTTTGTTGAATGTCCCTTTCCCTGAAAGGGTTTGAATGGCGCAATCCCAGATTGATTTTGTAGAGAAGTCACCCCCGAGTGCCATTATCAACCTGGCTCTAGCTCGTGTAACCAGCTGTGACCTAAAATTAACATTTTATTTGTTATATGTGATGTAAATACTGTTTTTTTTTCTCCACACAATACATTGAGTAAGCGTTAGATTGAGATAAGACTAACCATCTAACATAATCATTAGATTCAATACTCTATACAGGAAAATACTACTGTAAATGGCAAGAAATGTTCCAATAGATGTGACCCACTTTCTTCCACTCATGGTTAGTGGTTATGTGAAGCCATTTATTGTCAAAGAACTGCGTTTACTCTTTTGAAATCATAATGAAACAGAAACTACTCAAATGTCCCTGATCTAACATTTACATGACCTTCAACAACTGCCAGGAAAATTATTCAGGAGGAAAGAAAAACTCACTTCAGCTGAAATACAGGACTCTGACCCTAACCCTTTGTTTCAATGCACAATATGTAAACTTTTGATCAGGGACATTTGGTTTTTCAACAACAAATGGTTTCACACAACCACAAACCATGACATTCTGTCAGGGTATGTAAACTTTTGGCCACAACTGTATTCACCTGACATGTCCATAGACATAATCTTCTTTCTTTTACTGTTTATTTACAGTATTATCTGATCTAATTATCTGCCATTTTTAAGTAATTTTACCTGTGATTGTCATGGCTTTAAGCTGAAATACTTGAGTATTTCTGTACTTAAAGAGGCACTAAACCCCAAATCAACTTTTTTTAGCTGAGAATCAGTTAAAGTTGGTGTCTCATAGAGTTGGCTACAGGTCCTTGTCACTATTTTGACATTCTAGTGCATATTAGTAGAAATCTTATTTTACTGCTAAAAAACGTCAGTGTTGCTCCCTCTTCAGTTTGAACGACGACAACGCATGTGTCGTCGTAATTCCCATTGGAATTGGCTCACCGGCATGTATGACAAGGCAGCGTTCATGTCTACGTCAGAAGTCTGCACCAATGGGATGTCAGTGTCGCACACGCCCCGTAGCATTCCATTGGAATCTTCAAACACACACGTGGAGGTAGAAGAAATCTACAGATTGCACACTAGGGGGCGGCAAAGTTGCACATCACATTCATAATTCAAAGCCGTTTGTTTACACTCAGATTGTAAATTTATATCAGAGCAAAGATCCTATGAAGTTAGCAAGATGAAACATTGCCTCTAAAAATATGAACTTTTTGTTTTAACTGACTGTGCTGTAATCCATGGCTGTAATGTGTAGCTGTAGTTTTAAGAAATACGTTTCCCAGAGTGCATTGCGCCTAACAAAACACGTGCAGCCCCGTGTCCTCCTCATTATACATAATACACTACACCTGCCCACACTCACCCCCCTGCACCTCACCCCAAAGCCTCCAAGCACGCCCATATCTCTGCTGTGTTCGGACTGTGTGTGTGGGTGGAGTAAGGCTCTTGCACGCCCATTTAGTCACCCTTTAATACATATCTTTAAAATAGATATGGAATCTAATTTAACTCTAAATGCAATAATACTAATTCCATTTGAAGATTTTTATTTATTTATTTTTAACTTAAAATTATTCAATTAACATAAAATA
>OMNZ01090746.1:8794-19445 GCA_900303255.1 Lesueurigobius sanzi | reverse complement strand
GCGTTGCACCAAACAAGGCTCCGTGATGTGTTTGCTACAGAAAATCTGCACAAGGCGCTCTTTTAAGCGGCTGCAGCTGCCTCAGTCTTCATTCACAAAGTTAGTTACTTTATCATTAATGCTTGATTCAATACATCGCTGCCAGATATGCACCAAAGAGACGGTCGCCTTTCACTTTCACCCAGTCCTCTCTCCTCGTCACGCTCACACATGTGCGCACACACCGGACCAAAATACACGTGTTCTAATATGTTCTATATTAAGGAAACATGGTGAAACGGCTTATATTTGTAGTTTTATATTGAATACAATGAAATATATCTGCCAGGTGACTGATAATGTTGTCATATTAATAACAAACTGCAATCAGGCATCTTAATTAAAGTGCATACATTTTAGTCGACTAGTAAAAATGTTAGTCGACTGAGATGCCACCGACTGATTAGTCGACTAAACGACTACAAGGGGGCAGCCCTAGTGTGAACCATATCTAAATCTTCAAAATGGTGCAAGTAAAAGAAAAATATTGGGAGCAATTTAGTTGCACGGACCTACAGTATCTTCAGTTCTGTCAATCTTGTTTTCTTTTTTGATGGCACGCTGATTTAGACTGGTTGTGCATGGTAAACCTGGAAAACGCCCAGCTTAAATACATTAGACTTTATTGATCCACAAGGGAAATTGCGTTTATATATTAATAAAAAAGGTTATATTTCCCCGAGCACCACCTGAAGAAGCCCAAGTACCACCAATGGGACATGTACCACAGTTTGAGAAACCCTGGCGTAGTCCAAAAACAGGAAAGGACACCAAGAATCAAAGAGTGGCGCCTCGGTCATTAAGGATGCATGCGCGGCCGTGAACTACAAAGCTGGATTACGAGGTGAGCCCAGAGGTGACTTCTGGGTTAACCCCGGATTTTCGGTGTCACAAAGATAGACGGCAAAAGCCAAACTGCTGAAGTCATTAAAGAATGCTTGGGTCTTTCCCCGCTTTGTATTGTTCATTTACAGGTTATTGTTGTCCTATACCTTTTTTACACTTGCTACTAACGTATATATCCCAACACATTTGTCATATTTCTATTATAACTAGCCACATATTGTAATATCTCTTTCCAAATACATGTTTTCGTTTGTTTCCTCTGCGATCCAAATAAGTTGTGTCCCCATTACTTCGCCTTACTAGCTATTTGATTTGAGATCCTTTCCTGCTTAACCACCCTGTCTTTTTCGGAGGCAGCGCTCGACACAGGCAAATGGAAAAGCAAACAAGCCATTTCACTTTGCCGCTGAGAGTATTGGGGTTTTTTTTTGTTTTTTTTTCTGGACTGAATAGAAAACCACTCTGTTTATCTACTCACCGTGGAAGACAGGCCGACATCGACTTGCAATGCAGATAGCGAAAGGTGTAAAGTGGTGCAGCTAATCCGTCCTTGTGCTAAGTTCACGGTGAGGGCTGCACCCGCCTTGTGTCAGTCATTTTGAGTTGAGTCCAGAGCTTATTTTGTCTCCCGGCAAGTCATAGTTTAAGATTTTTGGGGGGAATTGGATGATGCATCACTGTTGGAAGAGAAGAAAAAAGGTGTATATTACCTGTAGTGCAGGGCTCTCCAACCAGTATCTCGCCAGCCCTTTCCAAGTAGCTCACCAAAGGCTTTCTACATTTCATGCTTGATGAGTCACATTTTAGATGCATTTTTGTTGTTCTGAGCAAAATATCTCCAAACATAGCAAAGATTAAAGCAGAAACTAGTGTAATTTCCTTTTATTGAGTTGAATGATCAGTTCTAGAGGCCTAGTTACACGTGTTGCTTTGAAGTATAAGTAGCTCACTGCCATTTATGTTACGCAAAAGTAGCTTGCAGGATTAACAAGGTTGGAGACCCCTGCTGTACTGTCTCCCCTTAATGAGTCACTGTCGATGCATTTTCTCTTTGTCCTGAACGATAACATGGTAAATAAAGATGAAATGCAAGTAATTTTCTTTAATTGTGTTGAAATGTCATCTTGGCTGCAGCTCTCCAGGGTCAACTCCATCCGAGTCGCATAGTTACAAGTGTTTTCAAAGCACAAGTGGCTCTCTGCCGTTTACGTCATGTAACAGCATCTCATGAAGGTTGGAGCCTCGCGCCCTTGGTGGATGCGACTCAGTAATTTGCACATCCTGCGTCTACCTAGAAACATCTGTTTGAAAAGGAAAATATTTGATCCCAAATAGAGCAGAGCTGCTGATGTTTGGTGCAGGAATAGAGCGGCAAATTAGCGAACCCCCCTCAGCCCTATGTTTAGCTCGAACATGTTCCTCGAGAAACCCATGGCTCGGGGCTAGATTTTGTCTTGTCGAGTGCGGTATCAAGTTGATGAATGTATTTTACAAGCGGCTCCTGATCAAACCCGCCCCGCCGCTCGCTCAGACGTACATGGGAGATGACAGGCAGCCTTCTCCTCAGATATGCTAAACTCTGACAGATGATTCCGAGCTACACTTTCGGCACAAGGCTCGTCTCTTCCCTTTTTCCGCGCTGGCTCCTGTCAGGAACTCCGCGCAAACTGCCTTCAAATCCGTCTCCATTCTCCAGAACCTGTCAGGCACCAATTAAGACGGATATTGCGGCCGACTCCGAGACACGGAAGATTGTTATTGTCGTTTCTGCCTGAGTGATAGAAATGAGAACTTGAATGCCGTCTATATGCAAGAGTATATCTGGGGTGAGGACTTCAAGGCGCGGTGCTAATGCCTGTTCAGTGCTTGATTATCAGGGCAGATCAAGTGGGGTCGAAGACTCTGGTCAGTTCATTCAAATACAGTTTTAAATCAGTTTGTCTTCTGATAAATAAACAGAAAGGATATTATATATAGTGTTAGTTATACTGTATATAGTGGACGTAACTGCGGATTATCAATCCCTTTTGAGTACCTGCACATTGGTTGGTAGCAAGCAGAAATAACCATAGTAAAAAGACCTAGACCTGGTTTAGGCCTGGTTTAGTCGTGGTTTAGACATGGTTTAGTTCTAGTTTAGATCTAGTTTAGTCCTGCTTTGGTCCTAGTTTAGTGCTAGTTTAGAGCTGGTTTAGTGCTAGTTTAGTCCTGGTTTAGATCTAGTTTAGAGCTGGTTTAGTCCTACTTTAGGCCTAGTTTAGTCCTGGCTTACACCTGGTTTAAGCCTAGTTTACCTGGTTTAGTCCTACCTGGTTTAGTCCTGGTTTTGCCCTGGTTTATACCTGTCTTAGTTTATACCTGGTTTAGTCCTAGTTTACTCCTGCTTTAGAGAATGCTAACAAACCAATGGCACCATGATTAAGCACAGAACAGGTGAGAATGGGTCCTGTGATTTCTGAAAACACTTCTAGGTCCTACTTATTACGCAACAATGTCCAGGAAATGGATTACCAAGCTTTATATAAGAAACAAAACAACTGAAAAACACAAACATGTGAACGACACAAAATATTACATGATTTTGGTGAGGGAACATTGCTATAAGATGATAAAAAATCTCAATAATACCCATGTCCCTTTCTGGTTATAAAACTGCTTTCTTTTTATAATTTGGTAAGATACCTGCACATTTAACAAGCATACTTAAACCTGGAAACATGACCTAATCTTTACAATAACGGGTGTAATTATTGCACGGATTCAACCTTGCTCCATCTCCTCTCAAAAAGCATTTTTCTCACATTGTGGCAACAACATATCCACTTCAGTAGCTCTTACAGACTCTACACTTTCTAGTCTTAGATTTCAAATAGATATCACTCATTTTATTTTTTTTCCGATTTACCGTAAATCACCGTAAATCAGTAATTCCAAGTTACCAGTACAGAAATGTCTAGTAATGGGCGTTACTTGGAAAGTTGCGAGAGCTTGTTGGACAAATCAATTGTGGTAAGATCCATCTTTTTTTTCTTTTTTTTTTGTCACTAAATGTTCCACAGATTTACCATGAACAAACTCCAGAATCAGCACAGCAGCATAGCAGGCGACACAAGTGAAATCTTTTTTCCACTAATAATCTTTTGTCAAACAGTTGTAACTTCTGTTGCGGCACAAGCTTTTTTAAAGGTTGATGATCAGTCGTGTTGTAATTTTGCATAACTTGAATGAAAAGATTTGCCTTTTCGAAATAAAACGAGCCAGTCTGTTGAGCGGCTCTTTGGAATGAACAGATCCCAAAGACTCGGCTCCGATTAAACAGTTGAAGAAGAGTCATACCAAGCCATGACCCACGCAAAAATAGTTCATAGTTCAATAGTTCATTCATTTCAACTTCATATTAATTCTGACAGTTAGGATTCCCACGGGGGATGAATGGTTTGACATACAATAGTAGTTTGCCGTAAATAATTGCCTCCAAGACTGACCAGGCTGATATCATCTTTACATTACAAAGTAGAGGTTCTTCCGTTTTTCTGATTCATTAGTTTGGAATGATTTTGCTATCGACTCGGAACGGTTAGACAATGGATTGCATTTAACAAGCCTAATAAATTAGGTCACAATGTAGATTTCTAGTCTTAGTTCATTGCCGATTTCTGTAATTCCTGGGCCAATCCACATGAAACTAAAACTGTCACAAAGTCCAATGTCCTCTCTGTCCGCACATATGAACTAAAGTCTCATTATTTTCTCATCAAGGTGTCCAAAAGTGGGTACAATATTCAAAAACATGTGCAAGATGTTGGCCAGTAGAAAGGACTTTCAGCCGTAAGAATAATCCAATCACTATCAAATAAATAATGGTCAAGGAATACCTTTGGACATGTTCTTTTTGAAAAGTTTCTCTCCCATAGTATTGGCACCTGCTCTCACTGAAATTGAATTCTATAACGTAAACACAGCCCATTAAGTTGTTTTTTTTTTTTCCACCAACAAAATGGCAGATGCCCCTATACAGAATCCTATCTGAACCAATGCTAGATACGGCTTAGGTGTGTTCAGACACCGTACACAGTCCACTTCGTTTTTTTTGCGACCCTTTGCTGACAAGTGCAAGAACTGCTGCAGCTTATCAGTGGAAATCTCCAACTCCAACTTCTTTATTTTCCACCGAATCAATGCGGCCAGCAGCGAGACGTGATTGATAATGATATTGAGATTGATTGTCTAAACCCCTCGCACGGTTCAAAGTCCCCAAACGGATGGTATATATACACATGCAATTCAGTGGTGAGATAGAGGCTGCCGATAGATAAGTTGAAATAGGGCCAGAGTGAAAAGGGCCTATCAGTTCCCGACGGGGCTTAGCTGCAGGATTCGGGAGGCTCTAAACTGGCCGAGCCGGAGCGAGATAGTCGACATCGGTTTTAAATTACCCCAGATTGCCTTGTGGTTGGAGTCTACGGGGACGCAGCAGACGAGATGTTTGTTAACGCGAGTGCAGACGGTGAGGCAGGACCCGGTGATGGTAGATTTGAGCGGAGGAGGGGGGGCCGAAAGGAGCCGCAGGCCTGATCTGCACCGCCGGGCAGAGTGATCACCGAGAGGGATCCCCCAGAGAGCTCTGTCTGAGGCTTGCGGACCACTGCAGGCCTCTGGAATATGGCTCTTTGCTTTGACAGCGCTGTGAGAATATGGTGATACAGCAGCAAATGGTAACTTGTTAATACCTGCCCCGCTTTCCAACCTGGTGCGAGTCCGCCTGGCCCAAGCTTCTGGCTCTGTTGAAGGGATTTGGGTGAATCTAGAAACGTCAGCTGATGGTGTCAAGAAATATTAATCTGTGCATGGATGAAGAGAATAAAAATCGGAGGCACTCCAAGATAAAAATAAATCAATGACAATTGGATCTTGCAGAGCGTCCTAATTTGATAGACTTAACCCACAAAAGCACTTTCTTTTCAGCTTTTTGAATGTCCAGCTGTATTGATTCATCAACTAATCAATTGTTGAGCTGGTTGTTTGAGAATTCTCTATATATTTTTACTCAAATTGTTGGTTGTTTATTAGTGAACTGTTTAAACTCGACGTTGTCTTTTTAACATTTTAACATCAGTTATTAATTTCTTTGGAACTACTTTTCCTTACTCCTTTTCATGAGCAACATGAGAGATTATGGCTTTGGAAATCAATGCATTTTTATGCATGATATCAGAAATCTATCTCTATTGGGGCCCTGTGAAAGCTTGGGCCGGCCCTGTACCCAGCTTAAGGTGACCGATGTGTGGTTTGGGAACCAGTGTTTGTGGAACCAGTGTTTGTAGACTTAACTGTCTATTTACTTAAAAATGCTCCAAAATCCATGAATATTTGTTATATTTTTGCTTCATCCCAAACCCCATGTGCATGTTCAATATTCCATTCACTCCCCACTCTTCCCTCTCCGGCCAATAGCATTGAGCGCTCTGCACAGTATCAAGCCTCCGCTCACGGCAGTAATGCTGAAAGTTTACTTTTGTTACAGGTGCAATAACAAAAGCCCTTTTAAGTCGGACTTGAAAATCTTTAGGAGAAATTGGCTCCTGCTTTGAGGGGTTGAGCTATTGATTCCGGCCTCTGGCTTGGGCCAGGGAAAGATGGATAGATTTCTTTGAAACGTACTCGGCATGAGAATATAAAGACCATTGTGTGCTCTCACTCAGGGATAAATTGTTTCATGACATATCTGGGGCCACCTTTTTAGCTGGGAGCTGCCTGCGTCTCATGAAAGCCCAATGTTGACAGGGTGGAGCGCGTTCATTTCTACTCACCTCACACGGTTTTTTATTGAAAGTTAAATCTCCTTCAGAGAGTTGGCCGCGTCTCGTTGGGATATCTATTTCAGCAGCTGTCGAGCCTGATTATATGGGGGCTGTGGCACACACCAGCAGCCACATAAACTCCTACAGAGAGGGGTCTATTATGATGCCATTGATTGACACATTCATCTATATTCACCGTACTGTCTAAACTCACATCTGTTGATATTAAACTTAGGCCTGCCACGATAATTACTATTGACTTATCTTTGAATCATATATTTTTTGGCCTGCAAATTTGTAACCGTTCAAAGGTTAATCAATATTATGCACAATAGTGGGGTTACAGTTTCAGTGATCATTTATTGTGATATTCAGTATATCAGTAGCCTATATCAAATGTTATTGTGACTGGCCTAATTACAGTCACACTAGGGCAAATTCCATTCTATCATCTAAACTGGTGGCTGTCAAACTTTACCACTTCATAAAATATTTAACCTTCCTAGTAGCACTAGGCCCATATCGCAATCAAATCCGGACTAAAGCACGTCTAGGAAGAACTAAACCTGGTCTATAAAGCTTTAAATCGGACTAAATATCTAAATATCAA
The DNA here is from genome assembly GCA_900303255.1 of Lesueurigobius sanzi. Taxonomy (NCBI): domain Eukaryota; kingdom Metazoa; phylum Chordata; class Actinopteri; order Gobiiformes; family Gobiidae; genus Lesueurigobius; species Lesueurigobius sanzi. Next base: position 12,149 of record OMNZ01090746.1, on the reverse strand, counting down.
ATGCATCATTAAAACACATATCAAATCTCTATTATATATTTCTAATTCTAGTACCACTTGAAAAAGCTCAAGTAGCACCAGTAGTTTGAGCTCCATAGTTTGAGAACCACTGAACTATCTAGAGTTCCTCATATTTGGCTGCCTGTATTCAAGCAAAGCAGCAACAACTTCATGCAACAAACTGGTGATGTCCCGCTCGCACCAAAGAAACTACTCGTTCTGAGCGGACTAGCATAACTTTGAGGTATTTATTCTCCAACAATAAAAAGTTTAGTATTGAAATGAATCCTTGCAGGTTTGAGAGACTCTGCATATTCATTATGTCTCCTTTGCTTTAAGCACTTGCCCAAGGGCCTCATTATCAGTTCAAAAGCTTGTCCTCTAACTCAATATTAAACTAGAGGCCTTAAAGAAAGTTACGATGTCACCTTTGGTTAAAACATGAACATCCTCTCCTGGCATTTAAGGCGAGACGCTGCAGGTGAATAGGGGAAAGAAATGTCATTGAGTGATAGTGATTAGGAACTTTTGCTGTATATTACTGCGATAAACATGAGAAACAAATCGTCATTTTATGTTTTCATATAAATAAGGAATGCAATGGGTGAAAGATGCCTATATTTTCAACAACAAAATCAAAATAATGGATAAAGCTAGATTTAAATGTATGGCTTTATTTTGTTGATATATTGGGTACAAATATTTGTTGAGAGGATACTTTGGATATCTTGTTTAGTCTCTGAATAAACGGCGTTCCCGCTCTACCTGGAATACCATGAAAACTTGGAAAATTACTATTTTCTATTCAATGCAGCGAAAATGAGAAAAAATGAGAGAGGTCCTGGAAAAACCTATTTTGTCCATGAAAATGTTTCTGCTCCCTTTGCTTTTCTGTTTAAAATAAATGTAAGACAGTGATACTTTGCTCACTACACCAGACTTAAAACAAGAAAAATGAGCTTCTATTTCAAAATTTTCCCAGGGGAGGACTCCCGAACCCCCCCATTTTACCATGTTCCCAAGAAAACATATGCTGTACATAAGCTCAAATCTCTTCAGACACACAAAACCATGGACTGCATAGGCGCCGATACCGTGGGTGCTCCGGTGCTCGAGATATATATAAAATACTGAGCACCCATGGAAAATACTGAGTACCCACGTGTGCCAGACCGCCAGTAGCATAGGCATTGAAATAATTCAGTAAATTTAACCTGTAAATCAGTCTTTTTTTTTCAGCGTTTGCTCACACTCGCGGGGGCGGGGTCGCCAGCTCTCACCACTGAATATACATCCCCGCTAACTCGGCGGGCTAGAACAACATACCCATAAGCACGAGGTTGTGGGTTCGACCCGCGGCCTCGACATTTTTTTTCCAGAGTCTGACTGGGCACCCACAGGAGAAAACATAAATCGGCGCCTATGATGGACTGCATTATGAAATCGCACACAGTCCAAATTGTCGCCTTGTTTTTTGGGTTTAAAACTCCGAACAAACCTTCAGACTATTGGAGATAAGATTGGAGCAACATCTCCATCTAAAGTGGAGATGTTGCTGCCAAAAAGTAAGACAAATTACGATTTCCCTTATAGTTCTATAGAGAAACATTGCATCTGTGCAATGATTACACTCCTAATTGTAAAGATTAGGTCATTTATTCGTTTCCAGGTGAAAGTCTATATGTCAAGCAAACTGCCCCCAAAACCTGAAAATGAAGAAAATAGAGATAAGACTTCAGTCACAATTAGCCTGCATGGATGTCGTCATTTCACTTGTGTCAGAGGAGCTCTTGGCCCGGTCGATAACGCGCTGTAGCCCCATCGAAGAAATTCCCAATACGGAAATCTTATACCGGAGCTGGCCCCATCAAAGCCCTGCAAATTGACCTATTGCTCAGTGTTAGCATGTGGTATCGGTCGCACCAGCAGCAACGCGGGCGGCTTTCTACGGCCCGTACTCGCAATTAAAAGCATCTCTTACATAGTGATCCTTCTCCTCCATTTTTTTCTTCTATGGCTCCCTCCCACTGCTCGTCTCTATTGCTTGCATAGATAATCCATTTGAAACTATAGTCGCCCAGAGGGTTTTATTAGCACGGGTGTACAGGCTAATGGAGTTACTTACTGAAATTGTCCATTGCCTTAACTCAATATTATGCCCTAATACCCTTATTGAAAGCGCCAAGGTAACAAGAGGACCATTAGTAGCTCTGATCTCTTAATTACGAACCGGGTAATGTTTCAAAGTTAAGCTAATATTTTTGATCCGTCATGAAACCGAACACAGTCAAGTTCCGCTTTCCCTTTTCCACGCTCTTTTCATTCGGGGCCCGCACTGTCGGCATCTCCCGCTGACTTGGAATGCATTGTGCTCCTCGTCGATGCCATTGATTTGAATATCAAACACCAATAAAAGCCGCCTCTTTTGTGCTAGTGCCACGCTGCGACGGGAAGGTGGGCGAAAGCAGGGTTGAACGCGCCTCGGAAGTATGCGGAGTCAAAATATTGATGGAGCCGAGCCAGTCGCTAAGAGGAGTCCAGCGACGAAGTGCGGCTCCAACGCCGTACTTGGCAACACGCATTTATTTAGAGGGAGGGAATCAAGTAAATATTGGTTTACGGATCTTTATTTTTCTTTAGCGCAGTTTATAGCTTGTAGATTTTGCAAAAGGGCTTTGTCTAAGGGAGGTTGATGTTGAACTGCGATATTTGACAACCAGTGTTGGGGAGTAACTAAATACATGTATTTAAAATACGTATTCAGAATACTCATTTTGAGTAACTGTATTCAGGTACAAATACTCTCTCATTTGAGGGTATTTCGAATACAGTTACTTTTCAAATATCAAAGGAATACAGAGAGGGAGAGAGGAAGGAGAGAGAGAGGAAGGAGAGAGAAGAGAGGAAGGAGAGAGAAGAGAGGACGGAGAGAGAAGAGAGGAAGGAGAGAGAGAGACAGGGAGGGAGAGGAAAGAGAGCGAGGGAAAGGAAGGAGAGAGAGGAGAGAGAGAAAGAAGAGACAGAGAGAGAGGAACGAGCGAGCGAGATGAAGGAGACGGAGAGGAATGAAAGGGGCAGAAAGGCAGGAGAGAGAGAAAGAAAGGAGAGACAGAGAGAAAGGAGAAAGCGAGGGAGGGAGAGAGCGAAAGAAAGAAGAGGGAGAACGAAAGAAGAGAGAAGGAAGAGACAGACAACAGTTGGTGTAAAAGTGTTGCTACCCATTTTTAATCTTTCACCATATTTATACAAAAATATAATGCAAATGAAAGTGAAAGTATCTAAGTATTCAGAATACAGTACACTGACTAGGCAAAGTAACTGAATACGTTACAAAATACATTTTAGGACAAGTATT
>OMNZ01090744.1:0-16454 GCA_900303255.1 Lesueurigobius sanzi | reverse complement strand
GCGTTAGCCTATTTACTTAGGAATGGACAGATAAGATGCACAACAGAGACGGTATGATCGTAACAAAACCCAATACACAGTGGTTTAAATGAATGACCTAATGACTTAGTGATACAGTCACACTGCAGTGACTAACCTGATCAGGAGACGTTCACAGCTTCGTGGGAGTGTTCCTCATGCTCCAGCTCCACTTTTCTCTCTACCGCTTCTTTCACCAGATTCTCTAATTCAACTTCACAATCTTTTTCGACCTCTGTCCTGCGAATACTTCTTCAATTCTCGCACTTTTCGCCGCTTTCGCTTCTTATCCGACATGTTTTTGTCCCACCATCCGGGCTATGTTAGGTCTGTGTGCATGCACAGTTTGACTAAACATTGAACATGCACGTATTTCGGAAATCAGGAATTGATTTTATTCAAAACTAACTTTACATGACTTCTGATCTTTCAAATCACATTTATTGTAAAACGACTCAAAATCCAAGGTTTTACTGCAGTATCATTTACTTCAGGCCAATGATATGATAACACTGATCAAGCTTCTACACATTTGGGCCACAGCAGTTTACACAAATCAGGCCTTTACATTTAGACCTGAGCGTTAGCAGGGTTTATAGGTAGCTTTTTAATGGCATTTTAATGCCCAAATATTACATTTTAATGCCACAAACACCACAAATCAGTGCATATACAGTACATGTATATATATACACATATTCAATAGAAAACATGACAAATTTTGACCAGAAATACAGTATGATTTCTGCCAAAAGTCCAGTCTAAACCCTAACTTTTTGTATTTTTGACAAACTTATGCTGTAAAATTAGTTGAGCAATGTCATGATTTTCCAAAAATGTTAGATTTAATGCCAGTAAAGGCACAATACTTGATTTTTTTTGGTGCAATTAATGAAAGAGGGAGCGAGTAAATTAAATTGATAGATGTGGTCCAAAAACATTCCTAACTTTCATAACAGATTTCTTAAATCCCATTTCTTCATAGAGATGAGCTTATAAGCACATTCCACAACTTGCAGGGTCACTTTTCTGGGCCACTCTCACAGAAATGCAAGAAACAGCCTGTAAACTCATAAAGTTGATCCAAATGTTTAATATTTAGATGTACAGTATTATTTCCACAAATGTCTGGGTTTACAATACACAATATACAATATACGTATCATGCACTGACAGCAATGCCTCAGCCGAGCTGTGTCACCGAGAGTGTCACTTTAAGAAAAGTCGCGTGCCGTTTTGTATCACAAAAGTATTTGTGCCCTCACTGGGCGCTGCGGGGCCAAATCTTTGAGCACCCAGGCGAACTTGCCCTGATCACAAAATTATTCAGTAGATATAACATGTAAATCATGATAGCAGTCTCTTTTTGTCTTCTCTGCTCACACGCCTGCGCGGGTCGGACTATTAGATAAATATAGAGCACAGCCGCGGTGCCAATACACTCCTCGGTTAGCTCAGTGGGCCAGAGTAACTAACCAGTATGTAGGAGGCCGTACGTAAAGACTATGTAAACTACGTACTGTACGTAGACTATGTACAGACTGTCATGTCCTGTGAGAAGACACAGCGCTTAAGCATTAGCGACATTAGCGCCAGTGTATTGCGGAGGTGAAAGTGTTGTCAGATCACAATAATCCAGCAGTGTCGTGCAACACAGATAAACACGCAGGAGATTGACCTCATTACGGCAACACGCTTGGGACAAACCACGCAAAACATCTTCCTCCAAGGTTTCCATTTGGTTGATTAATCAGTCAGTCCCTTTGTCTTATAGAAAATAAAATACACACGCAAACCATAGAGGACTGGCTGAAAACGGTTGAGTAGAAACAACATGGAAAGACTGGCATTAATGTTTGGCAGCAGGCCAAAATGAGGCCAATGGACAGGCTTCAAGCTGAATAATCATTTTCCTTTTGTAATCAAGCGGAGGTGCTTGTTTTGTCTTATCCTGCCGTAAAATGATTAAATTACTAATAAAAAGTGTCTATAATTGTAGTTGGATTAAATATTAAGTAATGTATCAAGACAAAAATGCTACTTTGTGGCCGAATTTGGACCACAAACCCAAAACATGCACAAAAGGCTATGTTTCAGTGACATCACAACATTTAAAAGAGCCTACAGTTTAAAATTGAGGTAGAGGGCAGCTGAGAATTCTGTGCTGGTAACTATGGTGACTGTGAAAATGCATATTTTTAGTCTTAGTTCATTGCTAATTTCTCAGTAATTCCTGGGCCAATCAACGTGAAACAAAAATAGTCACACAGCTCCATGTCTTCTCTATCAGCACATACTGTACTGTATGAACTAACTAATTGTTTTCTCATAAAGGCATCCAAAAGTGGTGATAATATTCAAAAATGTGCACGTGAATTATATTGCAGTTTTGTGAATCCAGTCACTATCAAATACTGATTGGAGAGCACATTACTCAATTTTCTTTTTGGAAATGTCTCACAAAACCGGTTTCTCTCCCATAGAGTTGTATAGGCACCTGCTGCGACTGAACCACCACCAAAAACATGTACAATAGGTCAGAATGACTGAAAAAGAGAGTGAGTTGGTGGTGGTGGTGGGAGGGGCCAGTGGTGCAGAATGGCAGCCTCGCGTCCGTCACCACTCAGTGTGTCTACAGTGCAGCGCTTTGAGAAACTTGGTAATAAGGGTTGAAAAGCGCAATACAAGTGTAAGCCATTATTATGATTATTAGTTTGCATGTTCTCCCCGTGTCTGTGTAGGTTTCCTCTGGGTGCTCTGGTTTCCCTTACCACTAAAAACATGTACAATAGGTCAGCATGAATGAGAGTGAGTGTGGGACAAAGGATGGAAGTTAGCAAATGGCTACAACCTGGCGTGTTTTCATCCACATGCGCTGCCCCAACCAAATAACGAGTAAAAAAACGTTTAAAGCCAAAGATTCTATTGAATACTTCTTTCTTGAACATGTAGCTGTTGCTTAAATGACTGCTGACTGCTTTCTGCTTGCTCGCTTTCCTTTTTTCCCTCTCTCTCGCTCTCCTCTGTCCCGTCTGTGCCCTGCCTCACAAACAGGAACATCCCCCACACGAATCATTAGGATTTTTGATTAAATTTGGCCACAGCGTAAAGAGCGTGACCGAGAAAGAAAAGAAACAGAGCGAGGGAGAGAGAGAGCGAGAAACACGCTACTAACCAGCGACTGTAAAGGCCCTTGTAACCTCTGTAATATGGCCGCCGACCGCTGCCAAAGAGGTTAGGCTAAAAAGGCTCGCTAACACTTCATAAGTCAGACCCAAATGAAACAACTGCAGCCATCACAGCCACACGAAAAACACTCGCACACACCAACGGCACGAAGCTTCTGAAGTCCAGAGGCAGAGAGAGGTCAGGAGGTTTGTTCTTCCTGGCACAGAAGTCACGTTGGCTGCTGCGATCTGCCCGACAACACGCACAACAAACAAATCTGATTGGCTCGGTAGGATTTAATAAGTTACTAGAAACAAAACGGAGAAGGGAGGTATAGGCGCCAGAGCAGTGCTAGAGGTGATTTTCAAATCTCATGTTTTGGACAAGGTTGCTCTTTTTACATAAAAGTTGGTAGAGGAAAATAGAGGAGACTTAGTCGCTGGTACTCACTTCTTGAAAAAGGCTTTGTTGGAGCCGATACGCGTGGAAGAAACCATGTTTTTAATATGCATTATATCAGTACAATAAAGGCTTTTTAGAAAATGTAAATAGACAATTACAGTGTGGGAGGAGTGGCTTGCTTCCTCGTTTTGTTTCTGTTCCCCAAATACCAAAGCTACTATTTTTGTATACTGACTTCAGGAGAACTTTGTGTCTAGTTTCTCTCACTTCACAATATGGTGTTTAATTATTGCATTATTGCACTAATTCAATGTTTCTCCATACATTTACAGTATATGAGGCCATTTTCTCAAAATGCATTTTTCTCACATTTTTGTAACAAAATTTCCAGTAGTTCCTACAGACAGTATTGTATGTAACAATGGATTGCTCAGAGAGAGTTTTCAGTATTTAATTATTGTCTGATTTGTTGAGCTTTGAACCCCCAAAAAATAGGCAAGATTTTTTCACTAACTAGCTTATTCAAAAACTAAACATCCAAAATCCCTTGTGATCAAATCTTTGTAAATAAAGCTTTCCATCACGGGGGCCTTTATGATGCTCCAGTGTCAATGGGCCTCATTCATGAAACAAACGTGCACACATTTGTTCTTAAGGCCGACTTAAGATTTTTTTGGCATTAAATTCACAAAATGTGCTCTTAGCTGAAAGAATTCGTCTGGAAGAACAAATCCTAACAACAGTCAGGAGGACTCTGACACACAGAAAATCTGCAGTTTTAAAATATTATCACAGTCAAAATGGACCCAAAAATCCCAATAAATGTTACTTATGCTCTACAGGGCATGAGGAACATTTCTCAAAAAAATATTTCATTAAATTTTTCATTTTTATTTTTTAGAGAATGACAGTGATCAGAGGTGGTATACAGTAGAGCAGAGATAGTTAGTCTAACTTAGACTTACACAGATGACAGCTGCTGCTCGTTAGTAGCCGTTGTACTCTGGAAAAGTTCAGACATGCCATGAGTGAGGAGACTTTCGACAAAGTACAGGAGGCTATTTACAATAAGAGGAATGTTATTTAAAAAATAGTAGCATACAAATATCGAATACTTCAACAAGCTATTCACATGTTCTTGAGTAAATGTAACGCCCTGATCATGCCCATATATGGAAGTTTAAAGGGTGTGTCTTTGTTTTTACATAGTCAATATAATGTGAATGTCCTGATAATGATGGGAGCGGTGTTCTTAGTGTCATGTTCATGAGCATCCTGCCTGGCTGTTCAACGTCACACCCGCTGGTTCGGCCATGTCCTCTGCCTTCCTCCTGACCATCCGACGAGAGCCATTCTCCAGTTTAACCCCCCCCCCCGTTCAGACCAAACGCGCGTCATTGCACATTACGGACATCCTTGGACGCGCGAATTCACCAAAGAAGCTTTTTTACGTCGCCCACCTATTACATTGATATATTGTAAGCACTGTAAAATTAAGTATCTCCAGTGGTGCTCTTATTGAGCTTCTGCCTGACACTGGAGGCCTGGGTTCAATCTCCGGTGGTTGCATTGATTATATTTTTTTCACTCTGAAAAAATATACTGACAAAACTTTATTTCTTTTTATCATTCCTGATGTTCGGGGGTAAATCCGTATGATTTGTGTCTGTACATGTGTTCATAAGCACCAATTTGTTGCTCCCTGTGACCAACTGGAAAAAGACACGTGTTGAGAGGTGGATTCGGATTCGTGATCTCATGCATTCAAAATGGGAGCACAACCTTTGAGCTAAACAGGTTGTAGTCAAGTGCAGTCAAGTTTGTGATCAGGGCAGATTGGCAGCACCACAGGATCGGCGCCTCTGTGTGTGATTGTGGAGGCTTATTTACATCTATTTACTGTATTAAAGCGTGTTTAATTGAAGGGCAGTGAGCCGTATTTCCTATTTCACACTGGCTTCTCCAGCCAGAGCTGGCTCCTCCTTCAACCTACGCTAATCGCTTCAAATGCTCATACTGTAATATCGTGCCGCACAATTCGCGCAAACTGCAACGCTGAAAGATTGACGCGTCATCGTACATTCACTTAGGCTTAACATGGAGGTTGGCCGTGTGGTCGCGTTAGGTGTGTAGGCAGCATAAGAAGAGTTTGGTCTTCTTAAGAACGCTTTGTGAATCAGACCCAAGTTGTAATATGTAGAATATTCATGAATGAGGCCCAATCCTTTTAGGATGGCATTGTTGGTTGCGTCAGCAGAGAAAACCTAGCAGACACCCTAAATAAAGTCATCCTGGACTGTTATGATGGAAAGTAAAGATGCCATGCTCACCACCCATAGCCACTGGGTCACTAGAAGGTCACACAGTTTATGCACGAAGCAGCAAGTCAAATATAATGCTTTTTAATGAATTAATACCCAAAAATATATTTTAATGCTACACACAAGACAAAATGACCACCTATTTCATTTCTTAAGATTGACAAATATTCTTTCAAGCAAAAGAATGAGGAGAATTTTCCATTATTCCAAGAACCTTTTGAGCAAAATATTTAATTTCAACCAAAATTGCATTTTTGATTAATCTATCCAAAAAAAGGTTGTTCAGCAATGTTATTGTTTTCCAAGAAAAATAAATAACGATTTAATGCCAGTTTGAATCCAATTTAATACTTTTTAATGACATTCAAGGCCTTGATTTTGGCACAATTGACTTTGATTTTGAAGGCTCGCACGCACAAACACAGAGTCAAACACAGTCGTGTCAAGTTTATCTTTCTTTTTTTCACATAAAATGTTCCACAATGCAACTTTAAAAAGAAATCACAAATCAAATCTCAATTGCAATAGCTACAATGCAAATGCTAAATAACCAAATTGACTCATGGTTTCAGTATGTGTAAATACAACGCCTTTCATTTCACAGGAATAAGGATCAATGACAACATGTCATTTCCAGGAATGATCTCCACAACAACAGCAGATTAAAGTCAGATTTATCCTTAATGTATATTATATCTATTGTCCACTCTATAGCTCCATAAATCACTTCTGAATCCGGATGGACCCTAAAGCCGCACAGATTATGGTTCAAACCTGGTTCTAATCCCAGTTGGCAGCAGACTGCACACTTCCTTCACAGAGACACTTTAACGTATAGAGATTCCCTTTCAGAGGTGTTCGAGCGCGACGTGCGCTCTGCAGATTACTAGGTCAGTGATCTCACTCCACTTAATCCAGAATTATGGGCCGTGTCACAACTGCATTATTGAAATAGAGAGCAGTCTTATTTAAAACAGCGGGATTAAGGCAGAGGTAAACAAAGCTGGAGGGTTAGAAGGGCAGGTTTCACACATGGGTTCACAGAATGGTCAATTCCTTATATTACAATCGATTCGATTATTGGGGCATAGGTTTGATTCGACAAGAGAGTTCAATCATTTTAGAGGTTAGATATTTTTTTGTTGACACAATAATATTTTACATTCACCTAGTCGTCTCTGGTTCAACACTTTTATGTTGTGTATTATTTCATGTTTAGTGGTTGTGCGAAGCCATTTATTAAGAACTGAGTTTACTCTTTTGAAATCATAATGAAACAAACTACTCAAATGTCCCTAATCTAATGTTTACATAACCTTCAACAACTGCCAGGGAAATTGTTCAGGAGCAAAGAAAAACTCATTTCAGCTGAAATACAGGACTCTTACAATATGTAAACTTTAGGCTAGTTTCTCTTGTTGAAAAGCGTAAACAAAGGTTTTTTTTGACAATAAATGGCTTCACGCAACCACTAACCATGAGTGAAATTAAGGTTTTTGTGTTGTCATTCATATTCTATGAAAGGTTTTCATACCCTGACATTCTACCAGGGTATGTAAACTCTTGGCCACACCTGTATGTAGCGTTCACATGATCACACCATGCAGATTTCTAGTCTTAGTTGATGGTTAATTTCTATAATTCCTGGGCCAATCCACATGAAACAAAAACTGTCACAAAGTTCCATGTCTTCTCTGTTAGCACACATGAACTAATGTCTAATTATTTTCGCATAAAAGATGTCCAAAAGTGGTGACAATATTCAAAGATGTGCATAATCTTTCAAATAATGATCTTTTTGGAAATGTCTTTAAAAACTGTTTCTCTCCCATAGAGTTGTATTGGCGCCACCAAGTGAAAAATAATTGTGTGAGGTGAACACAACCTATTGAGATGTGATATACGAAGAGGTAGATTTAACTGTAAAAGTGGAACTATACTGAACCAATTCGCAAGTCAGAGTAGTACCTAATGTTCCAAAACTGTGATTCTCAACCATAGAGGGAGTGCCTGGATTAACAGGTTGGTCCAAAAGCTTTGTCTGGTCAGAGGTCAGGACCAGAAGTTCCGCTAGACATTTTTGCTGCCGGTCATTCACAGCATCATGGAGAGCTGTCCAGGTGTCACGCAGCCCTTACGTACTGTCTCTGCACAACAACTCCCACAGATGCCAAACATGTGCCATTAGTTCAAGCTCCACAAGGCTTCAGGGGCGATAGCGATTGTCTCACCGCTGAAATAGCGAAGTACAGGTTAAATTCACCAAAACGGCCAAGAATGATTCACCACAGAGACGATTTATGGCACATTCAGAGCAACAAACACGTACGGGGGAAACCAGCACCAGATTCTGCACAGCTCCACCCGCACTGAGAGGCTCTAAACTCAGGGACAGTCTGAGGAGGAGCCGCTGTGGTTAGCGCTTCAGTCTCACTCATCACGCGGGTTTAAACAATAAACTCATTTAATAGATCTGCTCTAAAGTTCATTGCGCACTTATATTAAAGCAAATTTACCTGTAGCCACAGCTGTAGGATACTTTGACGAGGAGCAAAGAGAGAAAACCCATGCATTTCCAAAGCGATCAGCTGCGCTTTGAGAAATAGCTGAAATGCGTAGCCTGAAACTTTTTTGATAGATCAGACAAGTAGCTTAATATTTAGGCTTCAACAACACTGTGTTATGTCAGTCACTGACTTTTGTAACCTAGCTGCTTTACGTTTATAGTTAATATTGTTTTTATTTTCCAGATTTGAGTTTTTGGCCGGTCATTTTGGCCGACAGTGATTATATTTACCGGACATTTGCATTTCAAAGCAGCCAAAAAAAAAAAGAAACCCTGGTCAGGATAGATATTATTGGTGCAAATTTAATTCTAAAAGGAATCGTCACAAACACTTCACATTACAAACGACCTTAAAACAGTGATTTAAGGTGGGGTGATTTCCTGTTTTTCAAATATGAATCTGCTAAAAATGGACAAAAATGTTCCTGAGTCTGTTAGAGTTATTTCGATCATAATAGCTTTATAGTATCATTTAATGCACATTCAATTATAAAATACAGCATTTTCCATTATTTATACACACAATTCATTTCTTATTTGGGTCCTGGCTTGGTATTGTAGATAGATGATGGGTCCCAACACCAAACCAGTTGAGACCCACTGCCTTAAAAAGGTACATTATGGGACCTTCTTTTGTGTGAAAATAACCTTGATATTAGTGTGTACTGGACCTTTAGGTGACCCAACGGATGTATGGGTGCAGCATGGCACCTTTACTTTTCATCACAGCGGCCTCTATGACGCTCCAGGATCAGTTTTCTTTAGGGATTCTGGTGGGTTTTCTCTGCTGATGGAACCATCTCCATTGCAACACAGTCACCCTAAACATATATGCTGGAGCGTCACAGAGGCCACTGGGATGGAAAGTAAAGGCTCCATAATAACCACCCATAGAAGCAACAGCATCACTAAAAGGTCACTAATATCAAGGTTTCATTTTCGCATAATCCTGCTCGTCCCCAGTTGGACGTAAGGCCCAGTGGTCTTAAGGTCAGCCAAAAGCCCAAGGGCCTGCTTGAATGGGCGGGCAAAGGGGAATGATTCTTGGTGGCCAGGGGGTTGAATCGGGAAAGGGGTTTGGTTCTGCGCAGTAAGACGCTTTGTGTTACATTCTTGTATGAAAAGCGCTTTATAAGCAAAGATTGATTGAGATTGATTGTAAAAAAAAAAGTTCCATAATACACCTTTAATTTTGTATTTAGCCTCCAGTCATTGCTATATGCTACTTTTATATAGAATGTCATTTTAGGTTGTACATTACAAATACTTTTGTATAGAGTGACTTGAGCAGAAGTTCTGGCAGCCGAATTGGACTGCAATCACAATTACCTGCTCTTATTTTCAGTGCAACACTTTAGTCCATCGTCACACTCCAAGTCCAAACCTTCGCCATTACCTTTCTATCCGAAACACAATCATGAATGTATATAAGCTCCGAGCCAGTCCTCCCTACGTCCATGTATCCTCTGGACATGGTGGGAGGAGATTTTCAACTTATTTTTGTCCACAAATAAAGGCCTGTTGTAGCTTCCACACGATGAGCCCTCGGGTTGAACTCTGGGAGAAATGACTTGCTTCCTGCTCCATTCATGTGGTCTACAAAGTATAAATGAGCTAATTGTGGCTTTCTCCGATGCTGCCCCATACGTTTTCAGTGCACGTATGCCGCCCCCCCCCCCCCCGTGATAAATAAAAAAAAGTGTTTCTTGTAGCCGCTAAGTGGGGTTAGATTCAGGCGAGAGTACAAAAAGTGGTAAGAACGCTTGGGGATTAATTACGCTAAACGGACAAAGATGGTGGATGCTAACGCTACATGTGGATACCAGACACCAGTCAAAGTCACACCAAAATGAGCCGATTTATTTATACAAGAAGGAGTTAGCAGGAAGACAAAACACACTTACTTCAATGGGTTTAAGCTGCGCTCTTGGACAGACATGCTAAGTCCAACGCGCTATTAGATGTTATTAGCGTCTTTGGAGGAAGCAGGAGTTTTGTCAGCTGCGATCTCAATAAAGACACATGTGCAATTTTGAACAATTGAGTTACAAAAGGATTTGGCTCGAGTTTGCCCTCAAAATCTGGACACGTTTTTGGCAATGGAAGGCTAAAAATAGACGCTTTTTGGAAGATGTTTGAGGGAAGGGGAATGGATTTTTATTTGTGTAGCGCATTTCACAGACCAAGGTCACTTCAGGGGCCATTTTTTAAATTCTCTCTGCAGCATCACCTGTCCTGGGACCCATTTATGGTAACGATTTCTGTCATTTACATATTCTAAGAAGAGGTTTAGTGGTCATTGGAACGGGTATCTGATCCAGAGGTTACATTAACACACAATTTCCAAATTCATGTTCCATGATTCTGCTGAAAAATTACATTTAGATTTGCATCCATTTATCCTGTAATCTGTGTTTTCCAGATAGCTCATAAATTGAGATGCTTGATGGCTAATGCTAATGGCTAGAGGGAAAATACATTGAACAGGCTAACAAATAATACCGGAGTAGCCTTCTTGCTAACTGTCCATGTCCGTTAGCATTGGGGGGCATTTCTCCAAAGATCTGTAAAAAATACTCTGGACATGGCCATAGTAATACATTGGAACGAATGGCAAGTTCCGGCGGCCATGTTGTGATTGTCCTTTTGTACCTATATCGCAATGTAAATTAATAGGAAATGAGGAATAGAAGTAGCTAGTGCTATATGCTAACACAGTACAGCAATACTTCCCTATTCTCACTTGCTAAACAATAATTTTGTTTGTATGAGCACAGTGCTGAAAGAATAAAATAGACATAATTTGAACAAAATTTAGCCAGTGCAATTGCGACAGTGAATGAATGGTGCAAAACAGTGCTAAGACTATTACTGTATCTTACATACAGACGTTTTATCAATGAAAACTGTGTTCCTGTTTTTATATAACTGTCTGAGCATTGGTCTCACCGGCCAATCACAACATGGCCACCACGTGTGCCGTGTTAAACAGTGTCAAGATCTTTGGCATTTCTCCTACTTATTTCTATGCTTCTGACCATTAGCCTGGCTCAAGGTCTGGACATGGGCCCACTGACCCTGATGGGTGACCCCAGTGGCATCGAGGGGTGGCTCAAATGTGGGTCAATGCCAGTCTGGATATTGATATATTAAAACTGAACAAACCGAAAAAATGTATGTACCAAAAGACGTTGGAGTGAATAGTTTTACTTGGGAGCTTGTCATGTGAGACTGAAGCTCGGTCCTGAAGCTTCACCACTTGAGAGCCACCGCCCTGGAGCTAATATCAAGTGTGTTAAAAGTCCACGGCGTCTTGTTGAAACATTGTCTTTGCTTTTGCTCCTCCCGTTGTTCGATGGCTGACCCTGCGCAGAAAAACTCCTCCGTCTGGCACCGTTAGCCCGAGAAGCTGGATTTATGAAGGGGAAATTGCAACTGGCAAATGGGCTGGGCTGTGGAGGGAACAACTACCCCCCAGGGCAGCAGAGGGGGGCCAGGGAGGGTGAAGAGGGGGTAGATAGGACAGGGACCAGCACAGGGCTTGGTCTGACCTCTGTGTGAACCACAAGAGTCTCTGAAGCACTGTGAGGAGACGTGCTAAGCTAACAGGTGAGCACAACTAATGCAGGCAAAAGTTTTGGGCCAGTTCGCTCTCTGGATATATAAACTTTCATCTGGGAACAAATACATGACATAATCTTTACAATAATGATCTTATCTTCATAGAACTATAACCGAAATTGTTAATTAAATTTTTCTCACATTGTGGCAACAACATCTCCGTTTTAGCAGCTCCAACAGACTCCACACTTAACAGTCTGATACTTAATAATATTCTGACATATTTTTAAATATACATTCCTTGTCTGATTTCAAAAACAAAAAACAATGTAGAATTTGAATTTTTACACATTTATTTGCTAAAAACTAGCTTTACAATAAGGCTTCAATGACCATTTTCTCACATTGTCGTGACAAAATCGCCTGTTTAGTAGCTCCTACTTTCCAGTCTTGGACTTTTTCTGAATTCTGAATGTTTGTTCAGAGGGATTTTTCTATATCTAAGCCCGCGCTCACACTGACCACAATCCGGGTTCGGTACTGACCCGTCTCCGTTTTCCGCAAAACTGACACTCACACCAGTCCATTGGCAAGTCCGTCAGCGGCTGCGTCCAGCTCCGTCTGAGACATAGAAACAGCGCTCGCGATAACACAACGTCACGTGGGTTCCCGTGAGTGTTCAACATGTGTGAAGTGCATTGCACTTTTGACCCCGTGTCACCACCGGCAATGTTTACATTTCTGACGTAAGACAATAAAATACATTGTGAACGGACAGATTTTATTTTGAAATACACCGGATGTTCTTAACATCGACACTGGACTTCCGGTATCCCTCGTAATATTCCCGCCAGCTTGACTGGAGGCCGCTCCGGTGTCTGCGGCATCCGTCAAAAATAGACTCCTTGCGGATTCTTTCCGTTAGGACGGAGGACCTGACGTAGCTGGAGACTAGTGTGAGTGTGCAGCATTGATTTTAATGACTTTTTAAGTCAAAACGTGGCCGAAACGGACCCGCAATGACGGACCTCAGATGCAGTGTGAGTGCGGGGTAATGCCTAGCCTGATTTATTCAGTTTTGAACCCCCAAAAAACAAAAAACATGAACAAATATTTGTAACTAAAATATCAACAAAATCATAAATCTAATCCTGTCTCTATCCATTATTTACATTTTGTCGCCAAAAATATGGGCAATTTTGTGTGATTCTTGTATTAGTTTAGACGATCATATTTCAGTCTTCCCTCATGTTAACAGTCATGGGTATGTGTAAAATCTGCACAATGTCCTGTATCTTGATTTTAGTTTTTATATCCCATGTCTAAAAAGTGCTTGGGACATTTTGTTCGGGAGTGAAAATAACAACTTGATATGGTCATTTGGTGGTGGTTGGAGTGAAAACTCAACTGTCAAAGTGGCTGGGTACCGTCTAAAGTTAAGCAAGGGAAAAAAGGAAAAGCTTAGCTGGGATTGACAAAAATGTACATACAACAGATGATGAAAAAGATGGTTTAGATTGAATGTTCAAAGTATTATGCACTCACTACCACAAAGAGACTCAAAAAGAATCTGAAAGAGCTCCCAGGCCGTCCCAATGCCACAGAGGTGCAGAAGCTCACCATCATGGGAACTGCTCACGTCCTGATCCTACCAAAAGTACTGAGCTGAAGCCTTACGTCTCTGGTACAGACACGGCCAAGCCAAAAGCCGTCGAAAGAATTAGCATTAGTCTTATATAGCGTTTTTCAAGATGATCAAAGCCACTTCACAATTGTGTGCATTATTCTTCCACTCCATACTTGGTGGTGGTAAGTTGCTATTTTAGCTACAGCTGTCCTGGGATTGTTATTGACAGAAGGAAGGCTGCAAATCTGCGCCTTCAGCCCCTCCAACCACCACCAACATTCACTCACTCACTACATTCAGCCAGGCTTCATAATACCCAGCGGTCTCCCATCCAAGTACTGACCAGGCCCAAACTGCTGTGCTTCAGAACTGATGGGATCGGGCAGAGCAAAGGCGGTATGAGCCCCAGAGCATCTCCACTCTAAAAGACTAAATGAAGGCAACACAAATGTTACTCTGCGATTAGTAAAGGTTTTCGACTGTGCAGATTCACAGCCACAGCCAGTATTTAAAATGCTTTCAGCGTTGTCTGTGGGTCATCTTTGGCATCAACACAAAGTGGTATTGGATGGTGAATTGGTTCAAGTGGCTGCTGATATGAAAAATCTGTGCTATAGCAATAGATAGTTCCAGTGTGACATCATCACTTCTGGTGTCCGCCCAGGGCCGCTGCTATGAAAAAAATAATTTTAGAAATGCGTCTAATTACCTAGATGCAATAGTTGAACAGTTAATGCCCTGTGCCCCCCAGAACCTGAGTTTCTCTGTATCCAAGCCACGGCTCTCACCAGCTCAAACACCTCCTTCGCTGCCTCTCGCTGCTCGTCTCATCAGCACTCTGAGGCCAGGCTCCAGACACTACACAGGCTGCAAAGGTTTAGTGGTGTCTAAACTCGTGTTTTGTAATGAATTTATTACGTTATGTCTGTTGTATGAGCAGGGAAACGTGGCGCACGGGCATCACTCCGAGCTCCGTGGGTTAATCATTGTCCGCATTGACACAAACTTCTGTAACTCTTCCTCATCGTTCTCATTGAATTAAAAGGCCATTTTTGTCAAGTGCATTAAGAAAGAACAGTGCAAATACTGTGCACTCATCAATGTGGTGCTCTCGAAGCACTTGGTGCCCCAGGCACAGCGCGTTGCCAGCGTATAGGAAGCGGCAGCGCTGTGTCTGCCATTTTCTTTGCCAGAAGTAGCTGTTGACACTGACACGCTTTAACAAATATCAACAAATAAGTGTTCTTTTTGATAACTGATATGGTTGTTTCGTGCTGGGTACATGGGTGTGCCAACAGAGCTAATGGAACTGATAAGTAAGGATTCTATTCTATCCCAAAGATCCAAGAACATGAAGGTGATTTCACTAAATCGCTAAGCGAGGAACGTCGCCAACTGTGGTTATATCAACAGAAATCCTACGACATACTCCAAGATCTGCTCAGATCACTTCATTACAGGTGAAATAGTTTTCCTTGTTAACGTTTATTCTTTAGCTAAGCACACATTTTTGCACATTGTATCAGTCTGTCCCTGTCCAATCTAGCCGACATGCTATACCCCACGCCAGCGCCTGTGGGGGCTTGCGTCCAATCATCAATTTTAGTCATTGTTGGGTCACAGGTAAATGTAATTTTATTATTTTAATAAACACCTACATTCCCTTGGTTGGTTGTTTAAGAGATGTGGTTTGAGTGTATATTCCATCAAAATGTAAATTCTACCTGAAACATCCATTATTGTTATCACACAAAATTAGGTCATGAATCAATTTGATGTAAAAAAAAAAATCGGTAGCAGTACTGTCTGTATAAATGTTATATTATATTGTGAATATTAGGTAATTTACTTTTTTCCAGGTGAAAGTTTATTTGTTAACAAAGCAAATAACCTGAGAATTGGTGGGGAAAAAAATTAAAGATAGAGTTTTGCCTTCAGTATCTACCCTTAAATTATGCTAAAAGTACTTCGAAGTATCCAATATGGACACTAATCCCAAACACAGTGTTGCATGTGCAAGTGGGTAAGGACATGTCCATTCTCATGCTCCGAGTACAAAGCTGTGGTAGTACGTGTGGGACTTGAAGCGAAGGTGGGGAGACTGAAATATCCTGGACCAAACAGACAATATGAGCCAGAGGAAGTGAAGGACTGCGGGAGGAAGACACACTAATGCAACACAGCTGTCCTCTCTCTCTCTACATATGCTTTCTTTTCTTTCTCTCTTGCTCTCCCTCGCTCGGAAGGTGCTGCTGGCGTGTGGTGCGAGGAGGAAGTGTCTCGGGAGAGGGTGACGAGAAACACTGTCCGCTTGTGGCTTCAACTTTTCCGTTCGGCGAGAGGGAGAGGAGGGGAGAGAGACAGAGGAGAGCGCGAAGGAGGGAGAGAGAGAGAGAGAGAGAGAGAGAGAGGAGGGAGGGAGAGAGCGTGGCTGCTGATTCCCTGATTGCAGCCTGGCGCCCTGCTGGCGAGCCCCTCTCGCTGAAATTAAATCCACTCTGCCCCGTTATAAATTATAATGCTCTACAAACAACCCCCCCACCAGGAGCTCCGGGGGGGGGGGGTGAAGGAAGGGGAGAGAGGGAGAGTGAGAGGAGGGAGAGAATGAGGAAGAGAGAGAGAGAGAATGCGAGAGAAGGAGGGGGGGGGGGTGAAGGAGGGGGGGGGAAGGAGGAAGAGAGAAGGAGGGCGAGAGAATGAGGAAGACAGAGAGAGAAAGAGAGAGATGGAGGGGAAGTGAAGGTGAGGAAGAGAGAGAGAGAAAGAGAGAGATGGAGGGGGAGTGAACGAG
>OMNZ01090743.1:0-13790 GCA_900303255.1 Lesueurigobius sanzi | reverse complement strand
AATATGGACTGATCAAGTGACAGCATAGACCAGTCCTGAGTGGTTTGTTTGGTAGTGGGATTTTTTTTTTTTTTCTATAATTGACCCACGCATATACGCAGGTGCAATGTGCACTTGGCTTATTGGTCTTTGGTAAACCTAAAAAAGGAGCATGTGTTGCGTAAACTTAGGTGATTACAGCCGAAAACAGAGCAAAGCACTTTGCACCAGCCGCCTCCTCGAGCACGTGGTCGTTTGTTTGTATCCGAAATGGGTGCGAGACTTTCCAGCCCTATGCCACCTATGATCACTCAAAAAATATATTTTTAAGTGAAATACTTTTTAGAAAAATGTTGCTCATGCTGTGAAAGACTTTTTGGGTCCATTTTGACTGTGATAATATTCTAAAACTGCAGATTTTCTGTACGTAAGAGTCCTCCTGACTGTTCTTAGGATTTGTTCTCCAGAAGAACTCTTAGCTAAGAACAAATTTTGTGAATGCCAAAAATGTTCTTAAGTCGGCCTTAAGAACAAATTTGTGCATAAGTTTGTTTTTCGTGAATGAGGCCCATTGTTTAGGAGCACCAATTTTGATCCACTCTCGCTTGGCAAAATTTGTTACCTTTTCAAAAAAAAAGTCTATTCAAACTCCATACGTTTTCCTAAATGCTTGAGGGATACAGCATTGAAAACAAAATAATATATTTCTGGTTATATCAAGGAGCTAGGACAATGGATGTTGAATGTTTTCTTAAGAAATGGGTCTTAACTTAAGTACCACTTTAAGAAGTTTCTGAAAAAGCACATTCACAAAGCGTTCTTAAGCAGCCATATCTCTTCTTAAATGAGAGATTCCTCAAATCCATGAACACTCAGTGACACTAAGAACATCACTCCACTCAATAACATGACTTTTACATTACATTGACTATATAAATACAAAGACACCCTCTAAATTTCTATATATGGGCATGACAAGAGCATGACCAGTGGCCACCGACTAGAATTCAAGAGGCTATCCATTATGTTGTCTAACCTTGTCTGAACTAATGTGGCCCTGGTCTTTGTTTGCTTATTTCATTTTATACTATCTCAAGCAATAAGGAAGCTCTGCAAATATGTTTTATATGTAAGTTGCAAAATAAGAGACACTGTCACAAGTTGTGTTTGTGGACAGCTTTGGAAAGTTATTACTTCGAGACCATAACATAACTCTCTCTACTCAATCAGTCTAAACCCAATACCAAGCCCAGAAGTTATATAAGGTTTCCTGTTGTTCTATTTTTTTTCAATATCCACATGTATTATTTATATTTTGTCTTTAGCCTGACCTTGTCGCCACTATAGTGTTGAGATTGCTCTCTGTGGAGGCTCCCATCAGGTGTTCCACTCTCGCTCCTGTCACTCTGTCACTTACTGTACCACTGCCTCCAACTCATTCTGCGCCTGACGCCCTTTTGTTGCTCCGTCTGGCTGCAGCGCGCTCCCTTTGAAGTGGATTATCTTTGTGCAGGCTTGGCTCAGGCATGGGACACAGCGACGAGAGCGAGAGAGAGCGAGAGCGAGAGAGAGAGAATTCTATTAAGTTATAAAAGTTTGGGGGGAAGTTTAGGTGATGAATAATTTCTTAAAGTGCCATTTATTTTGGGCTCATATGTGGCAGAACCCAGACTGACATCTCTGTCTGGGTTCAAAGGAGATAGCTAGTCTCTCCAAAATGGAAAATTGACTTTGTTAAGCTTTTAACCATGTTATAATATTATATCCTCACCAAAAACATGCCTGGGGTTGTCCCAGTCAAATGGATGAAGCATACAAGTGGTTGTGTCTTAATTCTTTCCATAGTTTACACAGTACCACTGTAAGGGCTAAAACAGAAGCATTAGTAATACACAGTGCTTAACAAATGTATTTGTCCACCACCTGGTATAAGGTGTTTGCCAATGCTGCTATAATTTAACAGTATTTATGTTTACTAACATATCTTTTTATGTTTTTATGATGGTTAAGGAAAAAGGAATCTGGAGCTGAATCTGATGGACTGGCCAAGCCAAAGTCCAGACTTGAACTCCATTGAACAGATCTGGCATTTAGTGAAATCAAAACTTGATCAGACCAAAGTCTCATCCAAAGCAAGTCTCTGGGAACAGCTACAAACTATTTGGAACTCAATAACAAAAGAGACTTTGCCAAACTACATAAAGACAATGGGCCTCATTCACGAAGCAAACTTACGCACAAATTTGTTCTTAAGGCCTTCTTAGGAGCATTTTTGTCATTCACAAAATTTGTTCTTAGCTGAAGGAGTTCTTCTGGGAGAACAAATCCTAAGAACAGTCAGGAGGACTCTTACAAACAAAAAATCTGCAGTTTTAGAATATTATCAAAAAATGGACCCAAATGGACCCAAAAAGTCTTTCACAGCAAGAGCAATATTTTCCTAAAAAATATTTCATTTAAATATATTGTTAGAGATAATGGAAGTGATCAGAGGTGGTCTGAGCAGAGATAGTTAGTGTAGACTTTCACAGCTGAGGGCTGCAGCTCGTTAGTTGCTGCTCTGAGTCACACCTGTCGTAATCAGAGGAGAGATCAGGAGTACTGCCTCATGCTCCGGTCATGCCCATATATGGAAGTTTAGAGGGCGTGTCTTTGTATTTTCATAGTCAATATGATGTAAATGTCCTGATAATGAGGGGAGTGGTGTTCTTAGTGTCACCTTCATGAATTTGGGGCATCTCTCTTTAAGAAGAGATTTGTCTTCTTAAGAACGCTTCGTGAATCAGACCTAAGTTTTTCTTAAGTTGTACTTAAGAACTTTTTCCTAGGAAAATATTCGTGAATGAGGGCCAAAAGTGACCATACAAAATGTTGACATGTTAGGTTATTATTTGTCAGTAGGGATGTAACAATTCATCAAAAATCGATGTAAACTGCTTAAATAGTGAATCGATGTAAAAAATAAAATAATCCATTGCAACGGCACGTTAACCACAGCCGTAGAGACATGTCAGCTCCTGCCGCTCTCTCCGGCTCCCGACAGTCCTCCTTCAGCCTCCTTCAAGAAAAAAATGCCAACATAATATCTAAATGTGTCCTTTTCCCTAGCTGTGTTTTACATTTCTCAGTGCCACACGAGTCGGTACAATTTCTGAATCTTTTAGCATTTTTACAGCGAAGCAAACACCTGTGGGCCTAGTTCTCTATACCGGCAAACTTGGCTTCAGGAGAACAGCTATCCCCTGAGTGTTCCAAGAGGGTTCTGCTTTTTGAGATATGCTGTTTTAAGCCAAGTATTTTCTTGAAGTTGTCTTTTAGAGAGAGCGAGACAACGTGAAAGAGATACAGAAGCAGAGAAAAGGTGGTGGCTAGAGTTGAAGAAAGGCAGGGAGAAATAATGTCACAATGCCGTTGAAATTGTATTGATTTTTTTGTACGCTCCCAGTCCTAGACCCAACAATGCATTGGGTGTTGTTTGGCAGCCATCCCCCTCTTCCATTCCATACATATAACACAACAACAGCGAGCAGCAAAGATTGTTCAAGCCCTATTGTAATCAGAAAGAGGCTGTGTTCTCTTGTGCGAACACCAAAGGCGATGTGTTGGGATTATTATCATTACAATAGAGCACATACACTCACGCACTACGCATATGGCACAGAATAACATATTTGCTAGCAGTATCTGGCAACACAAGAAGCACGGGGAAGCATAAAGAGGATTGGTTCCTTTTCTCACTGTGCATAAAACAAAAAAAATCGGACACCATAGCTGTTGTTGCCAAATATGTGCAGCACACGAGCATGGTACAAATGCTAATAAAATGTGTTAATAAACTGGGGACGGTTTTGTCAAGGTGATAAACAGAACAAAGCATGGTTGGATGGATTAGCGCACAGAAGGGAAAATGAAATAAAGAGATTAAGAATAGAAAGCCTTAGAAGTGTGCAAGAAGAAAAAAAAAAACAGGGGAGTAAGCAAAGAGAAGACTTAGGATGCGAGGGAAACAGGAACAGACAGGTTGGGATGCCATGCAGTTACGATATCGCAGACGCCAAAACGGAGGTGGGTAAAATGAAGTCTTAAATGGGAAATGACTCTAAAGGAAAGCTAGCCATGTTGGAATAGGTCAAACAGGAGGGAGAAGACAGATTACACCGGAGGAAATAAAAGTTGGGATGAAAAGTAATGGTCACAGACCATGGGTGTTCCAGTTCTCAAAAAATCATTTAAATAAGAGTGAGAACATATACATCTCATACAACGCTTTGTGGTAGGCCAAGATTCTGCAGTCTTCATCTGTACTCTGTAGTTGAAGTGTGGGACGTTTCGATCTTGGTACTTTTAGTACTTTTAGTACTTTTAGTACCAAGAGAGGAGGGACTTAGAGGTTAGCTCCTCCTACTGGTTTGCTCTTAAGAGACCCACGGACGTGTTTAAATCTTTATTCGCTGGGAACGACCTTTGGACTAAGATCGAAATGTCCAACACTTCAACTGCAGATGAAGACTGAAGAATCTTTCCGTACGATGGACAACTCCTGTACGACTGAGAACCTACACAGACAAACTCTTTGTGGTGTTCCCAAGAACAAATTGGTGGGTTGCGCTTATCAAATCAGTAGGGCTGAGACGATACGCTTGTGTCACGATACAATATGTATCATGGGACTTAAGGGCCGGTACGATCCGTATGGCGATAAGGGCTGCAACTATAGATTATTTTAGTAATTGATTCATCTATTGATTATTTACATTGATTAATCGAGTAATCGGATAAGTATTTTACTTAAAAAATGTCTTTAGAGGAGATTTTGAAAAGGACAACTACATAGTTTTAGTTAAGCTTTTTTTCTGCTAGAATAACATTTATTCTTTCTCATTAGCATGTCCCTAAAGAAGCAACATTTCAAAGAGACACTGATTGGTTAGTGTCCTGAGAACCAAAATAATAAATGTTGAACATTAATAACTTTCATATCATGTAAATATTAGATTTGGGCATGATCTGTGTGAAAAAAATACCCTACAGAACAGACAGACAGGGTTTTCATCAAAATACTAACTTTTATAATAATTCTGTAGTGAAAAATCAGACAATTCTTTCAAGAAAACAATGAATCGATTAGTAAAATAGTTGACTCGGCTTTGATGGCAATGCAGTGCAAATGTCATCTCACATTTACTGAAGTGTTAGATTGAAAAGTGCATTGACGGTGTAATCCAAAATGTTACACAGTGCACCTTTAAAAGACTGCAAGATAAACATGTCTCCAAACACTTGCAGCCCATAAACAGAGACTTTGATGAAGTATTGATACTTGTTGCGGCTCATTATAGGCATGATGCTGTATATTGCAAAGCAGTATATTGTCCCACCCCTTGGAGTCAGAATACAAACCATTGCTGTATATAAAAGAGGTTGTGTTGTATGACAAATCCAGACGTGAAAAAACCTACAAAGCCCTTTGATGTTTCACAATTTGCTCATATTTCGAGCCAAATATTTGGAAATGAATGTGCACTAATGGCATCACTGTGGAGGGTCTGGGTACGGTTCTGCTCCCACTGTCCTCCAGACATGTAACAGACAGGTGAATTAGCGATTGTAAATTGCCCTTTGGTGTGAATGTGACTGCTATTGGCTGTCTGTCTAAATGTCAGCCCTGTGATTAACTGGGAACTCCCTAAGGTGAGCTGTGCTTCATGTCTAGGGCAGAAGGCGCACGCTCCAGTTGTATTTCTGAAGGAAAAGTAATGGCGGGTTAAATATATCCATCTTTCATCCTTATCCTTCATGATTTGTGTCATTTTCTTAGGCCAGACACGCTTCCTGACTTCTCCTCCTTCTCTAGCACATGCCCAGGACAGAAGTCACATTGTCTTTAGGTCTCATGTGGTTGTCTTAAACTCATGCTCCATCTGTTAGTAACTTCTTCCGTGCTACAACTTAGTATTAGTTCTTGCAAAATGTTTACTTCCAAAATCGCTTTCCCCTGTTTTCTTTCTGTCTCCTTCCACCAAAACGAACGGTGGGAGGCGGAACCATGCTGCGCAGATCAATTTTAAAAGGCGTATTCAGCAAAGCGTATGGCATATATATAGAAGAAGTAAAATCAGAAAGAATTTGGGTATAGAAAATCCTTATAGACCAATTCCAATTACAGTCAAACGTACAGCATCAACTGACATTAATGATGTTTTCTCTCTTTTTCCCGTCTCATCCCTCCCCTGTCTGCTCTCTGTTTCGGTCTCCATCTCCACGCTGTCCTCCGCTCGGCAGGGTGTGGTTTCAGTCAGGCATCAACTTCCTGGCGGTGAAGCCGAGTAACCTGGTGGCCTGGGAGATCAAGCAGGAAATGACACCAGGAAGCAGCTCTTTAGCGGTGATCTGTCAGAGGAAAGTCTCCTCCACCACAGAAAGGTAAGATTGGTGGTTTTTCTTCTTCCATGAGGCTTTAGTTGGTTTTGCATATCATTTCCAAAAGCTACTAATTCACTCGTTTCCAACGAACACACAGCAGTGACTAATACAGTATGGGAATGTAATGATTTGCTAAGACTTTTTATTATTTTGTATTCCAAGAAATCCAGTTCAGGTCTTTCTGGGATTCTCTTTTTCATAGTTTCTTCAGCAGATGTTTTGGTGAATGGCAGATGCAGATGCCTTCAGACGTGTAGTCACAGATCTGTTACAGTCACAGATCTGTTACAGCGCAAGGGAAGCAATGCTCTGATTGTGAACAATGTTTTTGCCGAGCATAGATCTTATTATTTATTTAAAGCATCCATGTTTCCCACCAAAGCCCTGGACGCGACCGCTCCTTTTGCATTCATCAAATACCACACAGTTGGTAATTTTGTTGCCTTGTCCAAAACATTTGACACATACACGGGACATATGCAAAATATCAGTGATATACAGTGATGCAGGATCTGATATCACCAACTAATTAAGAGTCCAGGGCCAATGTCAAAGGTGTTTGCCCAGGACCAATGTTACAGCCAGCCAATCAGGGGTCAGTTGTGCTAGATATTTGGCTTTTGGGAGGGACGGTCTGCTTTGAAAACTTGAGAACATGTCATGACAATAATTAAGTTTAGGAACAGGGACATCTTTAAGGTTAGGGCAAGGTTTAGGTGTATTTTCAGACCCTAACCCTAACCAACACATAGATCTATCCAAAATTACAGCAGACTGTTCCCTGTTCCTAAACTTAATTTTTGTCATGACATCTCAAGTTTTCAAAGCAGACCCCTGATTGGCTGGCTGTAACATTGGTCCTGGGCAAACAACTTTGGCATTGGCCCTGGACTCTTAATTACTTGGTGATATCAGATTGTGCGATATATGATGGTGGTGAATACACAGCTCATCAGATTTGGTAATTTTCCCCATAGACTATAACGAAATCATGAATCTCAAAGATCCAACTGTGGTCCTACAGACTTTCTCCTTCCTAAAACACTTCAGGGAGAGTCTGTGTTTCTCCCTTCAGTCTCTTTCCTTCCCGACGCAGTGTGTATGAGCAGGGCAGCGTCAGGCAAAGCAAGACGCAGGTTGAACAACACATGCAGCAGATCATGGCACTGGGAGCAGTTCCTTTGCTTCTTCAGGTCTCATCACTGTTTATTTACCAAGATCTACAGAGTAGTGATGATGGGACAGAGTGACCAGTGCGCAACGCCATCTCAGGCACATCCCAGCGATTCTCAGTGGAGTTAAGATCTGGTCTCTGTGGTGGCCGATCCATGTGTTGAAATGATGTCTCGTGCTCCTGAACCACTTGTTAACAATGCGAGCCCCCTGAATCCTGGCATTGTCATCTTGGGACATGTCCGTGCCATCGGGGAAGAAGAAATCCATTGATGGAATAACCTGGTCATCCAGGATGTTCACGTAATCAGCTGATCTCATTCTTTGGGCACATACCGTAGTTTTGCTGAGCCTAAAATTTAGACATAGACTTAGACAGACGTTACTGATTCACAAGGGCAATTGCGTTCACAGTAGCTCAATATTAAAATAACTACAACAAAAGAATAAAATGTGAGAATAGAATAGAAATCAGGATATACAGTAGGTACTCTGGCATACAGTATCTGGGATGTACACATTTACAACTATAAAATACAAAATAGAATAGAATGATACAAGTTTTCAATACACAATATATACACAGATGAAGCAGATACACATGAATTCAGTGTAAAAGAACAATGCACAGTGAGTTATGATATGAAGGTCAGAGTTATCTACCACAGAGCGGTGAGTTATTGTACAGCAGTATTAGGGCTGGGTATTGCCAACAACTTCACCATACGATACGTATCCCGATACAGGGTCCACGATACGATACGTACAGCATCCATAATACAATATATATTCCATAGAAACGGATGAAAAAGAATCTTATGAGTATGCTAAATGTGTTTTTATCATGTTGAATGTGCTCAGCAAGTTAAACCTGCTATTGCAGTAGTTAGTGTCTGTTGTGATGCGTTCTGAATTAGCTAAGGGGTCAAACAAGCATATAAAATACATTTAATTCTATTATTTGCGTATCATGATACAGATGTCTCGCCACGATACACGTATTGTCAAGTACTCCGCAACGATATATTGCCGATACGATATATTGAGTACACCCCTAAGCAGTATAGAGCATGGTATGAATGTGCTCTTGTTACGCTCACTGTGGCAGCGGAGATGTAGGAGTCTGTTCGAGAAGGAGCTCCTTTGTCCGTCTACAGTGTGGTGGAGTGGAAGTGCAGGATTGTCCATTGTGGAGAGCAGTTTGTCAAGTGTCCTTCTGTCTCTCACTGTCACAAATGTCCCCAGCTGACAGCCAAACACCTGTCCAGCTTTATGGACACCGGTATGTCCCTCACGGTGGTGCTGCTCAAACTGCATATATAGCTTGTTAATCTTTCTTTTTTTGTCTTGGATCATTCCCCTTGGTGCCAGCGGAGGGCACTCTAAGCCAAGAAACGCTTAAAAGAGAGTATGGTGTGTTTTCTATACATACACATTACATATTATTTACAAACCATAATAGTGCATATGTCCAAACGAATAATCTTCTGGGAGTGTCCACCCCGGTCCATGAAAGGTTTATAAGAAAACAGGTACTCACGATCCACAGAGGGCAGGTGGTGGACATCAAACAGACATTATTCTGTTCTTTCTTTTCCCTTGATGCATATGCAGTATTGACTTCTCTTGGTGTAGGCCTGTTGTGTGTGTTAACCTTTTAAACAAAGATACTAAAGGGTTAGAGAAGTCCGGCCTCGCAAAGATCCAAACTATTTCAATTAAAAACAACTCGGTCAACCAAAGTGCTACAAAACAAAAAAGTTAGAAGCAGGATGCGAGTCAGCCGAGCCCTGGAACAATTATGTTACGAAACGGCACACACTGCTGTTTAATTTCCCATAAATGTGAGCGCAGAGGTTACACCCACAGCAAGCGAAAAGTGGAAAATACACTTGTTTCGTCTGTTGCCTATAGTCGAACCGAATGACCTTTCCATGCCACACGTTGGACTCGGCTGCTTCAGGTGCTTCTCTGTGCGAGTCGATAGGCGTCGGAGATCTCGTGTGACCTCGTATAACATTGGTGCCTTAACAGGAGAATGTAAAAACCTGTGCCTCACTTCTGTTACTCCGCAAAACGCTTGTAGACCTGAACGCGCGGTAATGTTTCAGACAAAGTCACAAGACAATGACGCGATATTCCTTTGTACAGTGGACTTATTAAAAATGTACACTGTGTAGCTTAACGCCTAATAGCACTACTCTTCCTTCTTTATGTCTCTGTAACCTTCACCCAATCCAAACTTTTCCCCCCACTTAGGAACTTTTTTGGTTGGCTAGGACAATTGCTAATGAGTTGTATAAAAGTTTTATGGCCAGACCCAACTTCAATTAGTTGCACTTAGCTCGCTGTTAGCCACCCCTGCGCTTGACTAATGGGTGGTATCAATCACACGTCTGACCCGAATGCGGCACAGATGTAATTTAATATAGCACAACACGTCCCTGCTTTTATTTAAGGAGCAGGAGTCGGAGTTGAGATCAGGTGTCGCCACAAGAGAAGAGAACCTTAACCTTAATCTACTTAACCTTCCTCTATGGGAAATGAATGAACGAATGGGGTGACCAGACGTCCCAGTTTACCCGGGACAGTCCCAGTTTAGAGCCCTCTGTCCCATGATCCCTGTGAATTTATCTGAAACCATTCGTTTGTCCCAGTTTTACACAACCTCTGTCCCAGTTGTCCCAGTTTTTCACCAGTGCCATGTCCAAAGCAGTATATGAACTTGATACTTTATGACTTTTGACCAAGACAAAAAATGTGAAGAAAAATTCCAAAAAAATGTATACAGTATATAAGAAAACAGGGGGAAAATGACGAAAAATCAATTAAAATGTGAGAGAAATTATGAAAAAAATATATAGAAAGAAACAGAACAAAAGAATGATGAAAAAATTGGAAAAAAGATGACAAAAATTACGAAAAACAAAAAAAAATCCTGAGAAAAATTCCAAGAAAACGCCAAAAACAATGATATTACACGAGAAAAATGATGAAAAAATGTGAGAACAAAAAAAATCAAATTTTTGTCCCAGTTTTTAATGTGAAAAATCTGGTCACCCTATGAATGAATGTATTTTTTATTCAGATGGTATAGAAACAAATATAAGAAAATGAATATAAAGAGACAAATTGAAGTACATAAACAAACGTTTATCGTAGGCAAAAATTCTTCAGTCTTCACTCTTATGGTGTTCGCACAATGCCTCTTTTTCTGTAAATGTGCTCATTCAAGGCAGGCTAAAAAGGTGTGTCTCTGAAGAAATGTATCTTGAAATTAGTTTACAGAAAAAGAGGCATTGCGCGAACGAGAGTAAAGAACGTCACAGAAGGGGGTCTAATAACACAGAATCAACCACGTTTCAATAATGAGGACGCGAGTAGCCAGACAAAGAAAGGACACTTCAACTACAGAGTACAGAGGAAGACTGAAGAATGTTTGCCTACGATGGACGAATCCTGCACGACTGAGAACCTACACGAACAAACAACATTGATCTCGTCCGCTGAGAATGAGACAATTTTAGTCCGTCTGAAGGGGAGTCGGGGCGAAGTAAACACTTGTATAACCCCACCCCTTTGTTGTGTACTTCAACTCAATAACATCATAAACTTCCTCTTAATGATCATTTCAGCAGCGTGCTCTAAATACAAGTTCTTGAGGATCCACAAAACACAGATCAATGAACATCTGGTTTACAGTACACAACAGAACATGGCAACTCGTCTGTTTTCTTCAGTTACATCCTGTACTTAGAGATCATCATTTCTTTATATAGATACAGTACATAGATATCTAAGCAAGTAGGTCAGTGGTTCCCAACCTTGTTTGTCTTGCGTAACCCTTGGGCCTTTTATTAATATTCCAAGTACCCCCTTCCTCCATGGTTTTGATGATAAGTTGGAAAGTGAATGACTAAAACTCCTCAGTAAAAAGGCTACTAAATATTCTCAAACTCTTACTCTTTACAGTTAAATGTTTTAAATTGCTTTTCTTTGAACATAATGATCAAAAATACAATTCAATTTGATCTTATTTTGTATCTGAACTTATTCCAAGTCCCTCCTTCTTAGCACTCACTTACCCCCAAGGGTCCCCATACCCCTGGTTGGGAAACACTGAAGTATAGGTTATGAGTTGGATTTGTGAAAAAATATATTATATATGTATATATATATATATATATATAAATGTATATAGTGTATATTTATATTACAACCTGGAAACATTTCTCTTTGCTGTGTTTTTATGACCAGTTCCGTTTAAACACCATAGAAACTTCAGTCACTCCTTGGCCAAATGTTTTGGTCGTGGTTTGGACACTTTTGTGCATATTTCATATGGCAAGACATAATCTTGGCAGAGGTCTTCTTCTTGAAGTGCTTGTGGGTACAGATTAATTTTTTCATCAAAGCCATCAATGGCCTGGGTCCAGCCTACCTCACTGAGCTGCTGACTGTCCACCGGCCTGTCAGGGCCCTGCGCTCTTCTGAGCTTACATCATTGATGGTCCCCAGGTCGCGCTACAAGAAGTGGGTGATCGAGCATTTTCAGTCTTCGCTCCCGAGCTCTGGAGGCTCTTCCACCTGTGCTGCGTTCTGTCACTGAGCTGTGTTTAAATCAGAGCTAAACACACATTTATTCAGACAGGCATTTTACAACTGATCCTGCCACTTTAATTCATTATTTGTTCTTAGTCTGTGTTGTTGTTTTTTTCTCTGTAAAGCACCTTGTGCACCTTTGGATGTTGTTAAGGCGCTATATAATAAATATTGATTGATTGATTGATTGATTGATTGATTGATTGATTGATTGATTGATTGATTGATTGATTGATTGATTTTATAAGATAAGATATTTCTTTATTGATCTCACGATGGAGAAATTCACCATATATTAACTATATGATATTAACTGGTTAGAACTGTGTGCGATAAAAACCTGAATCTATCAGCATGATTGTGCATAGGCGACATTCTTGCAAGCCTGTGTATGCGGTAGTTTGCATATACAGTAAACACAAACACTGTAGCAGTTTAAAAGTGCTGTGGGGGAATTGTTTTGATATCTTCAATTTTACATGTATCCACTATGTACCATAGCAATAATAAAGCACAAGAAGGATTTTGGGACGTGCCGGCTGCTGTGGCCTCAAGGCAGAGAAGTTATTTTACAAGCCAGTCTCATCCATCATAACATGTTGTTTGAGGTAGCCCTGTGCAATAGAATGGAGGTGATCCAAAACTGCTTTTTCTCCCCTTCAAGCTTTACTTATCTATATGTGGCGTTATTGTTTTTCCTCATCTTTCCCTGAAGGAAGAACACATCAAATTGACACAAAGGTAAATATAGAAATGGCTGCTTTTGCATATCAGATTATGGTATGGTTTTCACATGATAACTCTTCAACGTGACACTAAACAGACAGGTGCCTGAAAGCGGAGATTATGGGCACAAATATGCATGTGGCGGCGGTGTGTTGGCACACACGCAGAGGAGGGACAGTATGATAGCAAGAACAGGGGCAAATCCACTAATGACTGGAGAATATAAAGTAGAATGTAGGAGGGAGGAACAGTGGCACAGAGTCGCGTAGTAACAGTTGTATGCAAAGAAGTACAAGGATCAGGCTTTGAACAGCGCTGGTGTGGGAGGGAGAGCTAATTAAAAGAGCTCATCTGTATTAATCTGTAATGAGCCATCACTGGAGGAGATGTGAAGAAGTGACTGCGCTTTTATGAATGAAAGAGTAGGAGGCATCATCACCAACGGCAATTAATCCTGTCAATTGATTGATGCACCTTTTGTGAGTCCATGTTATGATACGAGCGAACTAGATCTAATTTAGAAAATGGATAAAATCTTATTGTATTTGTTAGTAGCTTTGTTGAAAATATTGATCTATGTGTGGTGATCTGACCGTGTACAGTAGCACCAGACTTACCACAGCATTATGACCACATGCTCTGTGCAATCTGATGCCTTTCTCTCAGAATCTGTTACTCAATCTAATCATTATTGTAACCTTCCTTCCTTAGCTTTCTGTTACTATCTCTTATGTTAACGGGTCGGTTTTGACCTGTGTCTTAAATCAGCCATAAAATACCCTAAAACAATTATTTATCATCCAATTTGTTTCCTACCTCTTGGTCACCTTGTTAGGCTCCTTATCCATGAAAAGATTGCATGTAGATGCATTGTACGCAGACACATT